>JAMQGT020013885.1:0-61082 GCA_024447675.2 Pterophyllum scalare
ACATTACATGTTCATATTTCAGTTAGGAATATTGAATCCTTTTTTTGTTTTGGTCTTAGTATATTTCTACTTTTAGACTTAATTTGGGGTTTTCATTAGTTGTCAGTTATAATCATCAAAATTAAAGTTGTAATGAATTACTATAGAGAAGTTCCACTTTCGCCTGGGACAATGGAATTACTATGATCGAACTGTATTAATTTTTTTTTCATACACCCGCCTTATATATTTGAAATTTATGACCCTGATACCGGGATGTAGGGGGGGTTATTACAAAATGTTGTTAATCTTTTCTTGACCACACGGGGAGCCTGTGCCAGGAAGGAGTCAATAATCAGGGGGGGGGGGGGGGGGGGTTCACCACCCCCGTCCTTTTCTTTTGAGGGGACCTGGCCTGCTGTGCACAGACAGATGATTGTTACCCTTTATGCATATGTGGAAACAAACACCACCATTCACTTTCCTTGAGAAAGAAAATATTAGATGGTAAGTTCATAAATGCCAACAAAGTTTGGGGAGAGACAGCTACCAAGTGATGAAAAAAAAAACACTCATGCAACAATTCATATGGGGGGTAAAAACTGGATAGAAAGAGGTAGAAAGGTAAAAAGGATTAGAAATTACATGGAAAAAAAAAAAACAGATAGAGAATATTGTTGCCATTTGGTTTATAAACAACTAAGTTCAAACACAAGATTGAGGGATATTTGAAGGTTTGAATACATGTACAAACTCATATTATTTGTGAAGCAATGGTATAAAATGCCTTCAAAGCAGTCAGGTTGGGTTCAAGTGCGAGTATATATAGAGCAAACTGGACAGGTCCCAGGAACCGATTCTCGGAGCACAGCACAAGATAGAGTAGCAGAGGAGGACATCAAAATTATCAGAAGCAACCTGAAAGCTCCTGTGAGAGACATGCTAGGAGGAAAACCAAGTCAATAGTTGAACCAGAGATCAGGAAATCAGTTAACTCTTTGAAACATGGGCCTGGTGGCAGGTACCGCTCACCTGGCACTTGTTCCTTGTTTAGCCCTGTGTCCCACAACCCCTCTTCAGTTTCAGTGGTGGGCGGTGTGATCCAGTCTTCCGAGACTGCTGAAGTTTCAGTAGCTACAAATAGAAATCTCTTTAGGTCTTCAGGACCGAATCAGGAGACTCATTCATGGATGATTGTTTCATTTGAGATGGAGCGTGGCATTCACCTACCAACTGCCAATCACAACAGCATAGGGGCTCCTTAGGGCTGGGAAAATTCTTACCTGCCAGGGACAGGTAACGGGGGCAGCAGGCAGGGCAGAACCCAAAGAACATATCCATCTGCCAGCAATAAAGCCAGCTTTCCAACTCGATGGGTGGGGAGGCCAGCCATATCCACTGGCGAGTCAGGCAATACCTGACGAAGGCAAGCAAGACCTGACAAAAGTATCGAGCAAGGGGAAACCGTAACGTCACGCTCAACCTGATGACGTGACACTCAGCCGAATCAGTCTACAAGGACCTGGGACTCCAGCCTTTTCTTTCCCTCCTCCATCTGCATCCACAGGAGTGCCAATGACACCAAGTAGCACCATGGGCATCAACTAGTGAGACATACCGAGGCCGCTGAGGGTGTGATTCACCAAGGCACAGAAAGGAAAAGCTGTGATTTCCCATGGCAGCTCGGATGTGTAATAGAGCTTGACAATCATCACACACCAGCAGGAAAGCCAACGACAAAACAAAAATAACAGGTAAACAGGTAGTGGCAAATTCAAAGCCAAACACAGAAGGTAATGAAAACACAAGGATTATGAGCAGGATAAACAGACAAGGAGGACAGACAAGACCAGAGATGAGAAGGCAGGCTAAAAACACAGGCATGGAACACAGACACTCTGACAAAGGCCACTAACCAACTAAGTTTTTAAACACAAGAGGTAACAAGGGAATGCAAGACACATGGGGAACAGCTGATATCAACTGAAAGTAAAATTAAGGCAGAAGACGCAGATGACTGTCAAAATAAAACAGAACATCTAACACAGAGACGAAGACTCTGCAAGATACAGAGGAACATGAGGGAAGCCGAAAACTATAACTGAGAAACCTAAAGACCAAATTTAGTGTATAATCAAGGAAATGACCATTGCCAAAAATAACAAAAAACTCAAAACACCATAATGAAAGGAATTCAACTTGACTAAGGAAGCAAAACCAATAACCAATGAGTTAAAATAATGAGATACAAGATAAAAATGTAAACAGTAAACTGAGAGCCTAGTAGAGAATACTTAATAAACAAGAATTCAAGGTCCATAAACTGAACTCCCTGGGTACAAAACCCAGTATCATAACACACAAATACTAATCAGTTTGAGCATGGGTGGCTGTGGCTCAGGAGGTAGAGCAGGTCACCTGCTAGTTGTAAGGTTGGTGGTTCAATTCCTGGCTGCTCTGGGGCTGCATACCAAAGTATCCTTGGGCAAAATACTGAACGCCAAGTTCTCCAACACAAACATTAGAGTGTGAATATTAGTCAATCAAACTTAACTTAGTTACTCATGGAAGTGCTTGTATGAATGGGTAAAAGTAAACATGTTGTATAAGTCCTTTGAGTGCTCACATAGAGTAGAAAAGCACTATATTAGAACTAGTCTATTTACTATTTAAATATCTTTACACATGTGCACAGTACAGTCTAAACAAATTATTTTATATAAAGATTTTAAACTTTAGCATCACAAGTCAAATAATCTTTGCAGTTTTCAGTGAAAGTTGCAATTATGTGTTAACAAAAAAGAGAAAATATTACGTGTCAGAAGGAGGACCCAAATGCACAAAGAGGGAATATTCCAACACAAATTGAATTTTATAGGAAGCACAGAACAAAACAAAGTCCAGAAGGTCAGGTCAAATAAAACAGGAATCCAAGAAGAAGCGCATGAAGATCACAGATTGACAATCAACTAAGGGAGACAGAGGATCATAAATACGCATGGTAAATGGACTGATACTTATATAGCACTTTTCTACTACATCTGATAACCCATTCTATCATGCACACACTCACACTCCAACTGATGCATCAGGGGTAATTTGAGGTTTAGTAGACCAAGGACACACTCAACATGAGGATTGCAGGGGAGCAAGCCACTGCCCTTCTGATTAGATGACATGGTCTTCCTTGGCGGCTGTGGCTCAGAAAGTAACAAGTAAATCTGAGAATAGGTGGAACTAATGAACACACATCAAATGGATCAGGCAATCATAAAGGTGGGAATACAAAGACAGAAGGTAAACAAAACAATAAATAATGCAGAAGAGGGTGCATATAGTAGGAAGTGATCAAACTGAACCATGAACACAAAAAATAGGCAGAAAAAGACATAGTGAGCAGTCAAATAATCAGCTTTGCTTTTTAATTTTTTTTTTATTATTATTTTAAGACTGAAGAGTGGGAAATTAATTTACAAACAGAGCTCAAATAGTTAACCTTACTAATACTGTAATGTAAATACTGTTTGTACCATAGGAGTGCAAACAATATTTACATTATTATTATTATTAGTACTAGTAGTGGTAGTTTTTTAACCTGTTATCAGGCAGTGGTTTTGTAAGGTATTTTCATAGTGTCGTGATTGTTGGATTGGGATATTTTTGCCAAACACAAAGTCAACATGTTGTATTGTCAGTGGAAATCTGTCCAAAACACTCATCTGAGTGAAATTTTTTGAAGGCTTTTACATACTGACTACATTGTGGGGGTGGGGTGGGAGGTGAGGCTGGTGGTGGTGGGGAATGACCACAGAATTCCAAATTTTTTGGATGCGAACATATATATATATGTAACATATATACACACCAAACACATTACGCTTTTGCGAATAATTCATCCTCACTGAAGCTGACATCAAGCAATGATGTTTCTAAACAAAAAAAGTAAGAAACAGAGGTTCGGAGTTCATCCAATTCTCAAGGCAGCAGCAGGGAGAATTTCACGGTTTGATTCAGGAGTTAAAGCTGTATCTCGGCCGCTTTTGTACATACTCCAGGATGTAAGTGGGACAATTTGAACTCTTGTTGGCAGAGTTGGGACCACATTTGAGGAGGCAGAATCATTGTATATTCAGTGTACTGGTATGCACTTTGAGCTATGAGTGCACTTGTTGCCAAATGCTGTGGTCTGATTGGTCACATCTGTTTATTTGCATGTGAAAATCAGAAAAATTGATTTTGATGCAAAAAAAAAATAAAAACTGAAATTTGTTATTTGAAACTGGTTGGTGTAAACACCAGTTTAAGAATATCTGAGTCCAGAAATTATTTTTAAAGCACAAAACAGTCACACAAATTTTATGGTGTATGAATGTAAGTGTGTGTATATATACACACACATACATTCATACATAAAATAAGTGTGTGTAAGAAAAAGAAATACAACAGAAAAGCAAGTATATAAAAAGGCCTTAAGAGTTGCATTTTTACATTGTGCATTGTGATGTTATTGTTTATATGCAACATTGATTAGTGAAGTTTTAAGTGGTTCTCCAGTCTTACTTTTGACACAGTAGTGGATTGAGGCCTCGTTTACACGACACCATTTCCACTGGAAACATGTTGTCCAACATTGTGTTTATATTTTCAGTCACAAATTTGGCAAATGGCTGTTTTTTCTTGAATTTTTTTGCACTGCTGCCTTTGTTTTCCTCCTCAGCCATGGAGCTGTGAGATTGTTTTAGCAGTGGTGAGGTGTTGTTCTTCCCTCCCCTCTCACTAGGTGGGCGCTTATCCAATCAATGCCAGCCAGCCCAGGTGTGAAGTGTGGCTTTGGCGTGTTGTGCTGGCTAGCTAAAGCATGCTGTGTATGTGGACATTGCATGCCTATTTGTGTTTTCTTCGTCAGTCTTCCTCAATAACTTCGTGATGGTTTCACTGTCTGAAGAGAAGTGTTGGAGGTAGAAGCCAAGTGGCTACTGCAAGATGAAAAAGGGGGAAAAGTGAAGGAATACCAGTGGGTGTTGTTTAGCACGTCACAGCAACGCCTCATGAATACATGAAACTAGTGTTTATATTTTGATGCCACACTGAGTCACACTGATGCCTTTTGTGCGGGCTTTAGGCCAGACTAAGTTTTTAAACACTCACATATCTACCTACATGTATCATCATCTTACATTATTAAAGCACTACGATAGTTGAAAACCTACACTTAGACTTATGTTTCCTTAGGCCACAGGCTGGGAAGGGAGCCCCTGTTTAATTTTCAGCCTCCCTGTGAAGTTTGCAGAGGGTGCCAGGTCTGGTGACATACAGGTAACATCACCAGCAGAGTGCATCATGAGCAGTAGCAGTGGGCTGCCTGGCACATCCAACCATCATGGCATCCAGCAGTCCATTGTAACATCCAAAGACACAACCCGATGCCTGCAGGCTGTGCCCAAAGTAGCCAGGAGTGAAAGGGGATGACTGAGAGACTCCAGGAGGAGACTTTTTTTGGTGAGGTTAGGGATTTGAAAGGAGTGGAGACAAAATGGATCATAAACAATTAGTGATTCTTCATGGTGTTGTACAAAAGGAGGTAATCCAGAGTGGTAGTAGAAATGGAAATCACCAATTTTAAACCTCACCTCAAATTTCAAACAGAACTACCTCTTTACTTATAAGTGACTGACAAATTTATGTGTTTTGTTCTGGAACAGTCAGTATAAAAGAAATTTTCTATTCTGACTGGCTCAGGCCAACAAAAATGCATTTAATGATAAAGTTAAACATTAAGTGTGAAGCCCAGGATGTATGTCCTTTTTGGAAAATATGAGGTACATATAGTAAGTGAGGAAAAATCTAAGATTTTTTAAGATCTGAATTCAGATTCAAATACATCAGATGCAGTTTATAAGAATTTATTTACACAAGAGAAACAAAAACTGTGATAATGCCTGGGGAATTACTTGAGTTATTCCGTTTCTAGGACTAACAACAGGTGCTCTGCAGATGGAGGAGAATGAATTAGTCTGGGTCCAGGAGAACTGAGCTATGTTCTTAATTTTTAAAGGAGATGAATGGCTGTACAGGGACAACCATTCCTCTCCTCCTTTAAACATTAGGAAATTCAGATAACTCCTTAAAAATTTAAGAACAGAACAACCACAGCGAGAGCTTGCTCCGTATTACCGGCAATAAGTCAGACTCGTTTCCAGTGGGTATCGGACTTCACCAGAGCTGCCCTTTGTCACCGATTGTGCTCCTGATTTTTATGGACAGAATTTCTAGGCATAGCCAAGTGGCGGAAGGCTTCCACCTTGGTGGCCTCAGAATCTCCGCTCTGCTTTTTGCTGATGATGCAGTCCTGTTGGCTTCATCGGGCGGTGGCCTCCAGCTTGCAGTGAAACAGTTCGTGGCTGACTGTGAAGCGGCTGGCATGAGAATTAGCACCTCTATGTCTGAGGGGCTTCTCTGTTTAGGCCGGTGGCAACTGGGCAGGCAGGTGAGTATTCTCTTACAGGCAGTAATGCCAGTCTGATCAATCTGACGAATTTTTTGGTAACGAGTAATCTAACGCGTTACTATTTGCAGTCCAGTAATCAGATTAAAGTAACTTATCCAAGTCACTGTACATAACTATTTTTGTCGTTTTCCTCAGTAAAAAGATATATTTTTGCTTTCTTCTTGAGTCTCGGGGAGTGACGTCTGGCCAATGCGACAATTAAGTTCCGTTTTCAGCATGAGGACAATAACAGCACACAGCGACACAAACGTAAACAATGGAGGGAGGAGAGAGATGCGCATTTTCTATCTAAAGATAACAATATCAAGGTTAATTGTGTGCCAAAGTGCTATCTACCTCCAAAAACACTCCGTCAAATTTAAAGAAACACTTGGAGTCGCAGCATAGCACAGTCACACTTACAGAGCGAGTCCCACCAGGTGGTGCGAAGCAGAGCAGCGGCTAAAGCAGGAGGCCCCCCAGCACCCAAACAACAAAAGCTGGACTTTGGTGCAAAACCAGTGAGAGCTGAAGAAGCTGGTCGGACCGTATGTAGTAGAGGAAATGCTGCCCTTAAACTCGGTTGACTCGCCCTCGTGTCGTGGTTGTCATTTTTATGTTGAGGTGGTGCTCCTGGTGTTGTGCCAAAAAGTGATCGTCTGCCATAAAGTGATCCAGATGTTTCTGTGTGCTTTTATGTTTAATGTCTTTGCTTATATTGGTAAACAGAGTGCAGTCAGTATGATTTATGAAGCGCTTATATATAAAATGAAGAACTAACCTGTTTTTCAACAGGTTTTTCCTGTGTTATAGTACCTACATTATAATCAATCTAGTGCTTTTAGGCCACTTCAAATATCTTTATAGAGCTGTGATGTTGTATTTGTTGTTATTTCTGCAGCCTTCTGAGCCAGATTTCTGTTTAAAAATACATTTTTAATGTCAATGACAGTTTTTACCTCGATAAAAAACAAGTACATAAAAGTCACTTTGCCAAAAACTGATTGCAGCTTCTACCTTGTGATAAAAATGCTGTTTCTCACTCACAATGACCTGATATCATTCATGAGAGATATGTTTGACATGTTTCACAGATTATAGGTCAACAAGTAATTTACAGCCATTTAAATACAGGCAATCATTTTATGGCAAATACTGGAAATCCCTTTTTGGAACAACACCGGCAGCTGTTGAATGTAACTAATAAAGTAACTTGTAATCTAACTTAGTTACTTCTAAAATTAAGTAATCAGTAAAGTAACTAAGCTACTTTTTAAATGAGTAATTAGTAATCAGATTACTTTTTCAAGGTAACTATGTCATCACTGCTTACAGGTTACATAAAACTTCATAGTGGAGCTGGAGGCAACACAGAACTCCTCATAGCAGCAGATGGGAAAACTGAGCAGGGAAGGCAGATGTACCAACAGCATGAAAAAGCTGAAATGCAGGATATTAGCAAGTTGAGCCTGATTACCACTACAGAGGTAAAGACAATCTGGCAGAGATTTGCTGCTCATCCTCTCTTCAAATATTTATGGGTTTGATTGCAATGATTTGGGGCAGGTATGAGAAGGACCCACAGGCCAGATAGCAATAACCTACTCAAAGATTCAAGTCAATTCAATTCAATTTTATTTATATAGCGCCAAATCACAACAAACAGTTGCCTCAAGTTAATTTGTATTGTGGGTAAAGACCCTACAATAATACAGAGAAAACCCAACAGTCAAAAACGACCCCCTATTAGCAAGCATTTCGTGACAGAGGGAAGGAAAAACTCCCTTTTAACAGGAAGAAACCTCCAGCAGAACCAGGCTCAGGGAGGGGCAGTCATCTGTTGCAACTAGTTGGGCCTGAGGGGAGAGAGACAGGACAAGAGACAGGGAACTTTTAGGACAGCCTGATAATAATGAATTACAATAGTCCAGTCTAGAAGTAATAAATGCATGAATTAGCTTTTTCTTTCTAATTTTAAAAATATTGTGCAAATGCAAAAAGGGAGATATATTTGTTTAATATGTGCAATGAAGGACATATCCTGGTTAATAATGACTCCAAGATTTCTCAGTGTAACTGGAGGCATTGTTGTTTTTGGCAACCATTTTAGTTTTAGTTTTAGTCTTAGTCTTTTGGATGAAAATGCTTCTTAGTTTTAGTCAGTTTTAGTCATTTCTAAATGTGATAGTTTTAGTCCAGTTTTAGTCGACAAAAACTCAAAAAGTTTTAGTCAAGTTTTAGTCAGCTTTAGTGGGAAAAAAGAAGAAAGTATTAGTCTTTACAAATTAATTTGAATAATTGGTGATAACAGAGGAATCACTTACTCCAGAAATGCAATAAACAAAAAACATTCTCACTTTAGCAAGTGGAGCTTTATTTCTCAGAATTTGCTAAAGTGCAATAAACATACATATGCCCCAAATATAAGCAATGGCTGAGGAACTTGACCTTGTCTGCCAGGGCAATTAAGTTGCATATTACAAATAAAAACAGATACCATACAACACCGGACTATCTTTAACTCGTGCAAAATATAGGGTGCTGAGCAGGTGGAATTGTGTTATATTGAAAATAAGTCCACAGATCTTTTCTTGGTTTGCGTCCACCGAGCCCCTTCGTGCAACGTCCAGCGTCTGCCATGGTCCATCAGTGATTAGAGCACGTGTCAGACTCAGAACCTGCGGGCCACATGTAGCCCGCCATAAAATTTTATATGCTTTATATGATTTCATATAGTTATTATTGATAGATCGCGGGTAAATAGCACTCCCCCCACTTATACTACAAATCCCACAATGCACTGCAACAGCTGCCGCGAAGGCCAAGACCTGTGCTCCAACCCATTTTCTGTGTTGCCAATGATTCATTGATCAGTGATCAGCGGATAAAAACAGCGGTCAGCACTTTTTCCAGTGATATTTAAGCTGCCTGACCCCCAAAAATGGCCAAATGAAAAGTGGAAAACAGGGAGTTTCCAAACAGGTGGACCTGATCGCTGACATTGGAGGTACATCGACTGTCTCTTTTCCCCTCTTGCCATGTGCGGGGAAAAGAGTGGACTGGTGTGACAGATGCAGGAGAAGACCTGAACAGGTGAGCTTACAGTGCATCACTGCTTCACACACCAGGAAATGCTGCGCAGCAAAGTCCAGAAGACAGAACGCGCCATACGCACCGTAACACAGACAGTGAACTTTATAAAAGGCAAAGCTTTAAGTCACCGGCAGTTTCGGAGGAAAGAGCTTTTGAATTTGGTGACGTGCCTTATACACAGGTGCAGTGATCTACCTGAGGAAATCTGTAAACTTCATGAAAAGTAAAGTAAAAGTTTAAGCAGGGCTCCGGGATGACAGGTGGCTGTGTGCAAAGGACCCACATGTCCATGGAGCTTAAGGGATGGGACCGCGTGATTAAGGATGTGATTGCCAAAAAGAAATTTTAAAAAAATCAGGTCTTCACCGCTGTGTTTGCGGCTGCTCTTTTTGCTGAGAAACTGGACACACTGCTTAGTTATTATTCATTTTTCCTGATGTTATTTTTGAAGAAAAATATAATTTTATATTTTATTTAATGTGTTGAGGAAACAATTGCTGTATTTTGGCCATTCATATTTATATTGCTGATTAAAATTATTTTTTTTTAATCCTGTTAGGCTCAGACTCAGACTGTGTCTTCAATTTTGGTCCGTCCTGTGACCGAGTTTGACACCACTGGATTAAAGTAATTGAGGTGGTGGGCGTGACCAAAAAAAGATGGGATGCAGCAGCGTTATTGATAGGTTTTAGCTTTTGACTGCCATATTACAAGCGCAATAGGCAGACATGTCATGCATTTTGGATGACTGACGGAACATCCATTGACCTTCTCGTCTAGTTTCGTCTCGTCAACGAAAACTCACCAACGTCTCCTCATATTTTAGTCATCAAAGAGATATGTTTATCTCGTCATCGTCATCAGCGGTCATCAACAAAATAATTTTGTTATTGTCATCGTTAACGAAAACAACACTGACTGGAGGCCAAGGTAATGCCATCCAGAGTAAGTATCTGGTTCGACACCATGTTTCTAAGATTTGTGGGGCCGAGCACAAGACCTTCAGTTTTATCTGAATTTAGAAGCAGGAAATTAGAGGTCATCCAAGCCTTTGTGTCTTTAACTTTTAAGACTCACTGTCTTCGCCATGCACATGGCATTTTGCAGGACAAGACTCATCCTGCTAATCACCTCTTCACTCTGCTCCTGAAAGGCACTTCTGGGCCATCCCTGCCCACACATCCAGACTACGAAACAGTTTTATGCCCAGGGCCATAACAGAACTAAATAACCACACAACCCTCCTACTCCCTACCTAGTACAACTGCACTTCAGAGGAATATGCAATGTGCAATATGTGATGCCTTGATGTTTTCAATTATTTGTGCTTTTAATTTATTTATGTGTAATGGTGTAATTGCACTGAGTGTGTGGATGTGAGCATTGATCTTTTAGAGGTTGCACAAGCTAATTTTGTTGTGTGCATCAATCGCATAATGACAATAAATCTATCTATCTTTAAGACATTCCTGCAATTTAACTAATTGATGTGTGTAATCTGGTTTAATGGATAGATAAAGCTGAGTATCATCTGCATAACAATGAAAATGTATGCAATGCTTTCTAATAATCCTGCCTAAGGGAAGCATGTATAATGTAAATAAACAGCACAGAACCCTGTGGAACTTCATAATTAAGCTTTGTGTGAGAAGAAGACTCAATATTTACATGTACAAATTGGAGTCTGTTAGATAAATATGATTCAAACCATTGTAGTGCAGTACCTTTAATACTTATGGCATGCTCTAATCTCTGTAATAAAATGTTATGGTCAACAGTGTCAAAGCTGCACTGAGGTCCAACAGGACAAGCACAGAGACGAGTCCACTGTCAGAAGCTGTAAGAAGATCATTTTTAACCTTCACTAATGCTGTTTCTGTACTGTGATGAATTCTGAAACCTGACTGAAACTCTTCAACTAAACCGTTCCTCTGCAGATGATCAGTTAGCTCAGGGGTGCCCAATACATCGATCGCGATCTACTGGTCGATCGCGATCTGCTGGTCGATCGCGATCTACTGGTCGATCGCGATCTACTGGTCGATCGCGATCTACTGGTTGATCGCGATCTACTGGTCGATCGCAAGAGGAGTGCAGGTAGATCGAAGTAGAAGATGGATGCCAAACTATCATCCATTCATTTCGTAGCTCGCAAGCTGAAAAGGTGTGGGCACCCCTTGAGTCAACTGTTTTACAACTACTCTTTCAAAAATTTTTGAGAGAAAAGGAAGGTTGGAGATTGGCCTATAATTAGCTACGACAGCTGGGTCAAGTGATGGCTTTTTAAGTAGGGGTTTAATTACAGCCACTTTGAAGGCCTGCGGTACTTACCCAACTAATAAAGCAACAAACGCTTTTTCCAGGCTAAATGAGCATCCTCTAAATTAGTGAGACGCCATTCCCTCTCCAGCTTACGGGTTACCTGCTTTAAGCTGTGCGTTTGTGAATTATACCACGAAGTCAGGCACTTCTGATTTGAGGCTTTCCTTTTCAGGAGCCAGTATCCAAAGTCGTACGCAGTGAGGATATAAAACTATTGATGAGATAATCTAAGATAAGATGGGATAAACTTTAATGATCCCACCTCGGGGAAATTTGCGCATTACAGCAGCTCAAGTACAGATAAGGATGAAATAAAATAAAATAGAATGAAATAAAAAAAACGCTATACATAAAAAATATATAAATACATGTATACACATATACATCAAAACAATATATACAGATATCAAAAACAATATATACATTTGTAGCTGGTAATTTGCAATTTGTACACAGCATACACAGTATGCATTATAGGTGGGAGTGTAGATAAATAAAATTTATATGTACGATATGTGAAGGTACACTGTGTGCATAAATGATGGCTGTAGAGTAAAGTGTCCAAGTGACTGATGGCATCATGATGCGTTGTACAGTCTAACTGCTGTTGGGATGAATGACCTGCAAAAGCATTCCTTCCTGCAGCGAGGATGTTTCAGTCTCTGACTGAAGGAGCTGCTCAGCGCACCCACAGTCTCATGCAGAGGGTCATGGGGGTTGTCCATAATGGATGTCAGCTTTGCTAACATCCTCCTCTCACCCACCACCATCACAGACTCTAGAGGACATCGTAGCACAGAGATAGACCTCTGCACCAGTTTGTCAATCCTGCTCCTGTCCCTTTTGGTGCATCCACCCCCCCAGCAGACCACTGCACAGAAACGGGTAGATGCTACCACTGAGTCATAAAAGGTCTTTAACAAAGTCCTGCAGACACCGAAGGACCTCAGTCTCCTCAGCAGGTGGAGTCGACTCTGACCTTCTTATACAGGATGTCTGTGTTTGTAGTCCAGTCCAGCTTGTTGTTGAGGTGAACACCCAGGTCCTTGTAAGAGACCACTGTCTCAATGTCCTTCCCCTGGATGTTCACCGGTGTTGTGGGGGTGACTTCCTCCTGAAGTCTATGACCATCTCCTTCGTCTTGCTGGCGTTGATTTGGAGAGCGTTGATCTCACACCAGCCGACAAAATCACTGATGACCCCCCTGCGTTCCTCGTCGTTCCCATCTGATATGCATTCACATGAGAAGTTCTGTAGATGGCAGTGGTCTGGGTTTTACCTGAAGTATGAAGTGTACAGACCAGTGTTGTAGTCAAGACCTGAGACCGAGACGAGAGCAAGACTTTTAAGGTCTGAGACCGAGTCGAGACAAAGACCAAGGGAGGGCGAGACCGAGTCAAGACCAAGAACAGTGCCCCGAGCTACATGACACAATAAAATGTGAAACATGATCAAAATCACTTCTCAAATTGATCTGAAAGATCCACATTCCAATAAAACAACCTAGATATTAAACAATCAGAGCTGAAATGAATGTAATCATCTTTATTTAACACTCCTGGGTGACTTCCATCATTTATCACAGAATTTAAAACAATTATTCATAGTTCATCACAATAGTCTTTACTTTTCTCTGCCTTTCAGAAACAATACATAAAGTTATGTTTTTAAACCAACAACAATCTTTGTAAAAATGGGTGCTATTTCAAAACCACATAGCTAAATGTGTAAAACTGAAAAAATGTCAAACAATCATCAACAGTAAGAACTAAAGCCACACGTTTCTCTCTTATACAGATTAAAGCTGCAGTATGTAACTTTTATAAATAATCTGTTTTTTGCATATTTGTTAAAACTGTCACCATGTTGCGACAATACGAGACGGAGAATCTGGTGAAAAAAGTTGAGCTCCTCCTCCCTGAGCTACTATTACCATCTGCAGAAATGCACCATTCCCGATCAAAAACAACAAGAGAGGGTGTCTGTCTCCCAAATCCAAGCTGGGAGCTGGTTCCACAGAAGAGGGGCCTGAAAGCTGAAGGCTCTGCCTCCCATTCTACTCTTAAGTATCCTAGGAACCACAAGTAAGCCAGCAGTCTGAGAACGAAGTGCTCTATTTGGGTGAAGTGTTCTATGGGACTATACAGTGGGTACGGAAATTATTCAGACCCCTTTAAATTTTTCACTCTTTGTTTCATTGCAGCCATTTGCTAGAATCAAAAAAGTTCATTTTATTTCTCATTAATGTACACGCAGCACCCCATCTTGACAGAAAAAAACTGAAATGTAGACATTTTTACAAATTGATTAAAAAAGAAAAACTGAAATATCACATGGTCACAAGTATTCAGACCCATTGCTGTGACACTCATATTTAACTCCCATGCTGTCCATTTCTTCTGTGCCTCCTTGAGATGGTTCTACTCCTTCATTGGAGTCCAGCTGTGTTTAATTAAACTGATTGGACTTGATTAGGAAAGGCACACACCTGTCTAAAGTTCCACAAAGTCAGCTATCACTGCAGCCTTCCATCAGTCGGGGCTTTATGGCAGAGTGGCCCGATGGAAGCCTCTCTTCAGTGCAAGACATTTGAAAGTCCGCATAGAGTTTGCCAAAAAACACATGAAGGACTCCCAGACTATGAGAGATAAGATTCTCTGGTCTGATGAGACGAAGATCGAACTTTTTGGTGGTAATTCTAAGTGGTATGAGTAGTAAAACACAGTGACTTGGACAAAGAACGCAAAAACACAGTTTTGTTGGGAGAGGGAGAGAAGCCGCAGCGTGTGCATGTGCCGCCATCTTCGTTTGTTTCTTAGGTATTTTATTAGTTTGGAAAAAAAAAGTCATGAAGACTTACTTCTGCCATCTGAGTTGAAATAAATTTTATGTGAAAGATTTGTGAATTAAAAACACGAAAGTGTGCAGACCACTTCTCCGATACTACTGTTTGAAAAGGAAAAGACAAAAAAGAACAAAGACTCAGGAAGATCAGTGACAATCATCTTTCTTTCATTACCTCAACCTAACATGGCTTAACTATGATTGCCAGTAAAGGGCTCAACGTCAGTATCACTGAACCACTTCCTGTCTGCATGTCTAGCTGTCTGTCAGTGGATGGATAAACATGCTCTCCCTCCACACCCCCGCCCCACTCTAATGACACTCCGTCTTTAATCCCTTCACCCTTCCCTCCCCCTTGAACTTTATCACCTATTAACTGCAGACCAAGTAAATCTCACAGAAAAAGGATGCTTTTTTTTGCTTGCTATACACACACTTACAGAAACACACACACACCCCTTTCTTGCCCCCTTCCAGTTTATAGCCAGTGGGCAGGCACATAGATGCCCTTATTCCATGACACGATGGGCCAAAAAAATAGTTATTTTTCCACTACATGACTTTTCAAATTGAGTCTTATCCATCATCTGCATCACAGTTCCCTCTCCTGCACTCTCTCTTTCTCTTCTCTCACTAGCCAGCCTTTCCACCCCGCACCATCTGTGCACCATCTCCCTTACTCTTCTTATCTGTGACCCTTTTCCTTAAAATGCACTGTCATCAGTGTTTGAGCAGGATTAGTCATGGAAGGAGGGTGGTGGTGCTTGACCTGGGAGATGAGATGAACTGATGGCACCTGCTGAGTAGGGTCAGCCATTATGAGGCTGGGATGAGTCAAGCACATGTTATCATGTGCTTGAGTTCAACTCCTCAAACTGGTTAGCCGAGGGATGCCGGCTATGTGAGATCACTATAAGGAAGGCCTGACTTTGAGTGAGTTTGTCTGCTTTGATGTAGGGTGTTATGTCACATGCTGGACCTGTCTGTTGACTGTGACCTATATTCTACCTTCAGCATCTAGCTGTTTCTGGTTGAAGAAGCAACCTGACAGTTGACTGAAAACAGTAGCATAGAGCTGAGAGCTTAGCATGACGACTGGGAACAGAGAAACAGCTCAAATGATTTCTTAGTGCACTGACTGTATGTGACTTTCTAAAGACCTTACAGTGTGGAAATATACAATAATCAAGTTCGCTGGTGCTTATGAAACTGCTGGACAGATGCTGGATTCCATCTGTTTAATTTCTTATGCAATATGTTAAATTCTAAACATTAGAAGTGTAGGGACAGTTCTTTAAATTTAGAGAGATCCAAAACCTAAACTGCACATTGATCAGTTAACTAAACTCACCTTTTCCAGTTCATTCTTCTGGAACATGACACAATTTAAGTATCATGCTCATTTTGAACAAACAAATCCAAGGTGAAGCCTCAAATCCCTACCTTGAAGAAAAAAAAAAGTTTAACCAGATTTTTCTTCTGCAAGCAGAACCAAGTTCAAAGATAAGCCATCTTTAGGTTCAGTTCTGAGGTAGATCAAATATTTTTCATCTTAATTATACTCTCTGGACTACATAAAGGCCAGAATCACCCATATTATTGAAGCATTTTTTCAGAATCCTCTCACAGTATATTATCTATTAAAATGCTTAGCTTTAGTTAAGGCTAGCTGGAGATATCACAGCTGTTAAATTTTTGTTGCTATAGAAACCTATAGGTATGCATTAGTCTTCTGTGACATTGCTACCATATTTAGCTTTCTTTCTGTGACAGAAAGTACAGCAAATATCCTGAGTAGCTCACAAATTGCTGGATCTGTACTAATAGAAAAAAAAAACAGTGCACAAGTACACATACTGTGATTTGTTTGTGAGATCCATTTTGTAGCTTTTACTGATTTTGAAATGTTTTCATACTTATGTCAGTATTTTCTTATATATTACAACTGATGTCAAAATAGTTTGAAATTTATTTATTTTTGCATTTGTGAGGCATAGTAGACGAAAAAAATATTCTTCTAACAAATGCTTAGAAATGCTTGTGACTTATTAAGACTTAAGTCAGATGAGTGCTGGTGTACATGGTTAATGGATTCACATTTAAATGCTCTTTTGACCACTTCATGTGCTTCTTACATTACAAGTCTATGTATACATTGTCCCCATCTGTCCCACATGCACTCCCCTCCAAAAGTATTGGAACAGTGAGGACAATCCTTTTATTTTTGCTTTAGATATGAGACAAAAGATCAACATCTTAGCTTTTATTTCCAAAAATTGTGTATGTGATACATAGTTGATCAGCTCGTGCCTTTTGTCTGAACCCACCTATTTTTTCTTGTGAGCAAAATTATTGGAACATGTTACTGACATGTGTGTTTTGTTGCCCAGGTGTGTTCTGTTAAATTGATTATACAAACAATCAATTGCACTGAATGTCTATGCTTAGTTTCAGATTTGGGTTTTGCTTGCGCAGACTATGCATTTATAATTAGAGGAGTACCCAACATGAAAACCAGAGAGCTGGGTGAAAAACAAGCAATTGTGAAGCTGAGAGAAGATGGAAAATCAATCACAGCCATTGCACAAACATTGACCATGGCCAGTATAACCATTTGGAATATCCTGAAGAAGAAAATCTGTGAATTCTCAGAAATTCTGGGACAAAGTTTCATGGACTAATGAGCAAAAGATTAACCTTCATCTGTCAAATGCAATGAAGATAATGTCATACCTTGGGCTTGCATGGCTTCTTCTGGGAGGGGCTCATTAATTCATTGATGGTGTCACGTATGGTGACAGCAGTACAATGAACTCAGAAGTCTACAGAAGCATTATGTCTTGTCAATTTAAAGAAAGATGCAACCAAACTGATTGGGAGATCCAACAACACACTGCCAAAACTACAAAGAAGTTCATCAGGGGCAGTAAGTGGAAGGCTTTAGACCGGCCTACTATATCTCCAGACTTAAAACCTAAAGAGCATGTATTCTACCTGCTAAAGAGGATACTGAAGGGAGTAACCTCACCACCACCACCGAAAAACAAAAACAAACCAAAGAACAACTGAAAGAGGCTGTGGAGAAAGCCTGGAAAGCAATGCAAAAAAAGAATGCAAAAGTTTAGTGATGTCAGTGGGTCACAGGCTTGATGCAGTAACGTAGCAACTAAACATAAAGTCTTATTCATGTTAATCTATTTTAAGTTACCTGTTCTCTTATTAACTGTGTATCAGATCCAGATGTAAATACCTGGAAATAAAAACTGAGATGTCTCATATTGATTTTGATGTCAAACCCAACTGTCTGTTGACATGAAATGATTTTTTGAAGGCGTGTATGCAATCAAACACTGATACAGGGAAAAAACGGGGTTCTAGGACACTTCTAGGACACACAACTTGGAATATCCTGGCCATTTAATCACCAGCCACCTGATTAGTGGACATCCCATTGTGTTGTCTAAATGATCATGTTGCTTGCCAAAAAGTTGCTTTCTTATGAAAGCAACATAACAAATTTTGTTCTTAAGCTATTCATGTTGCTCTTTTAAGATGACACTTCAGATTTGCAAGTGTGTGATTTTCCTCATTTGAAAGGAAACCCCACTGGAGAAAGGCTACTGCATGTTGTATATGCTGATTCTTTCTTTCCATTAATGTACAATATTTATTTATGATTTCTCAGCTCTCATCATTTCCATCTCCCATGTTTGTGCCTGAACCAGATCTGAAATGACAGGGTGGCGAGGATGAGAGATGTGGGCTGGCAGTAAAGTGATTTTTTTTTTATTATTGTTCAAACCCTCCTCCTCCCATCATCACGTTCCTTTCTCTAAATCTGTCACCCACTACATGTCTGGACAGCAGGGGGCTGGAATCAAATTCTCTTCGCCTCCTTGTGTTTGACCTGAATCTCACTAGGACCCACAGTAACAGCTCAGAGAAAGATACACAGAGAGAGAGGGAGGGAGAGAGGAATAGAGAGAGATGACAAATAAAGGGTTATTCAAAAGAACTGAGTGGAGTAGTGAGGGAGTAGTCATGGTAAGAGTTGTGGAAAGCTGTCAGGATATGTTTTTTTATGTGTGTGTGTGTGTGTGTGTGCTTGTGGTGCAAGGTGGTACTCAAAAAATTTCAGTATCATATTAAAGGAAATGGGAAAAAAAAATTGGTGTTCCCTGCTACAACTGGTGTGCTTCTTAGTTCCAAGTTCTAATACTGAAGATCAAGTCTCCAAGACGTATTATTGACTTAAAGAATCAGTTCAATAAGGAGAGCTCATTAGGAGGAATTGAACATGATTTATTGTTAATACAATTAGGTATTTGGCAATTAGAGTCCAATAACCCATTGTAGCAGAAAGGAATTCTACCAGAGACAAGAATTCAGGCACCCTAGATGCTGGTGGTGGTGAAGACAAAAATGGAGGCTTGGAAGGAGTTCTGACAGACTTGGGTGATGGCAATGAGGAGGAGGTGGGTTGCATGAAAGAGTCTGAAAGTAAGAATGACTGTGATATTTAAAGTACAATGAACAGAGGCTGACTGGCTCAAAGAAGGTGGGCAGAAAGGTGAATGACAGTGTGGGAAAGTGGAAGTGATGTAAGAAATAGACGAGTAGCCAAACACCTGGAAAAGAAGGTAGTTGAGTGATTACAGACCTTCCTTGTACTTATTCCTAAGCTTCATATCAATCATTCCAACAGATATGGAAACATTAGAAATGGACTGCACCACGAGAAGGCAACATTGTAGACAATGAGGACAGCTACAGGTAACTTGGAAGATCATAGGAAAATGGGAACAATGAACAGCTAGGAAAGGTGCAACCGCCAAGTACCTGCAAAGAATAAAGCAAGTCCTGAAGAGTAAGCTGAATGGGAAAGACAAGATCGGGGCAATCAACACCTATGACCTACCAGCCAGGTTCTAGGACACTTTGACACATACAGTGGGTAGGGAAAGTATTCAGACTCCTTTAAATTTTTCACTCTTTGTTTCATTGCAGCCATTTGGTAAATTCAAAAAAAGTATTTTTTTTCTCATTAATGTACACTCAGCACCCCACCTTGACAGAAAAAAACTGAAAAATAGACATTTTTGCAAATTGATTAAAAAAGAAAAACTGAAATATCACATGGTCATAAGTATTCAGACCCTTTGCTGTGACACTCATATTCAACTCCCATGCTGTCCATTTCTTCTGATCCTCCTTGAGATGGTTCTACTCCTTCATTGGAGTCCAGCTGTGTTTAATTAAACTGATTGGACTTGATTAGGAAAGGCACACACCTGTCTAAAGTTCCACAAAGTCAGCTATCACTGCAGCCCTCCATCAGTCGGGGCTTTATGGCAGAGTGGCCCGATGGAAGCCTCTCTTCAGTGCAAGACATTATGAAAGTCCTGCATAGAGTTTGCCAAAAAACACATGAAGGACTCCCAGACTATGAGAGATAAGATTCTCTGGTCTGATGAGACGAGAGATTGAACTTTTGGGCATTAATTCTAAGTGTTATGTGTACAGAAAACCAGGCACTGCTCATCACCTGCCCAATACAATCCCAGCAGTGAAACATGGTGGTGGCAGCATCATGCTATGGGGGTGTTTTTCAGCTGCAGGGACAGGACGACTGGTTGCAATTGAAGGAAAGATGAATGTGGCCAAGTACAGAGAGATCCTGGAAGAAAACCTCTTCCAGAGTGCTCAGGACCTCAGACTGGGCTGAAGGTTCACCTTCCAACAAGACAATGACCCTCAGCACACAGCTAAAATAACAAAGGAGTGGCTTCAGAACAACTCTGTGACCATTCTTGACTGGCCCAGCCAGAGCCCTGACCTAAACCCAACTGAGCATCTCTGGAGAGACCTGAAAATGGCTGTCCACCAACGTTCACCATCCAACCTGACGGAACTGGAGACGGATCTGCATGGAAGAATGGCAGAGGATCCCCAAATCCAGGTGTGGAAAACTTGTTGCATCATTCCCAAGAAGACTCATGGCTGTACTAGCTCAAAATAGTGCTTCTACCTAATACTGAGCAAAGGGTCTGAATACTTATGAACATGTGATATTTCAGTTTTTAATAAATTTGCAAAAATTTCGACATTTCTGTTTTTTTTCTGTCAAGATGGGGTGCTGAGTGTACATTAATGAGAAATAAAATGAACATTTTTGATTTTAGCAAATGGCTGCAATGAAACAAAGAGTAAAAAATTTAAAGAGGTCTGAATACTTTCCGATACCAACTGTAAGGTCTTTGAAATAAGATGGGGCCTGATTATTCAAGACCTTGTATGTTAGGAGAAGGATTTTGAATTCTATTCCAGTTAACAGGGAGCCAATGAAGGGAAGCCAATATGGGAGAAATATGCTCTCACTTTCTAGTCCCTGTCAGTACTACAGCATTTTGAATGAGCTGAAGGCTTTTGCTGCAATGAAACAAAGAGTGAAAATTTTAAAGGGGTCTGAATACATTCTGTACCCACTGTATGTGTCAAAGTCCATGGGTCAAAATTGAATACACCCCCATGAGTGGTTGAGAATGACAGCACTAAGATCACGTAGGATTTCACAGACTGACAAACTGATGATGGCTAACCAGTCGGACATAGTAGTGAACAAGCAGAGGAAGAAAGCTGTAGTTCTAGATGTAGCAATACCAAGTGATGGTAACATGAGGAAGGAACATGAGAAGCTTGAGAAATACCAAGTGCTGAGAGAAGAGCTAGAAAAGATGTGGAAGGTGAAAGCAACAGTAGTCCCTGTGGTAACTGGAACATTTGGGGAAGTGACCCCCAACTGGGAGAATGGCTTCCGGAGATTCTGGGAACAACAGCTGAGATCTCTGTTGAGAAGAGTGCAGTCCTAGGAACAGCTAAACTACTGCGCAAGACCCTCAAGCTCCCAGACCTCTGGTAGAGGAGACCCACCCTCCTCTATGCCCACCACCCACAGGTGGTGCTGTAGGGGTCAGGTGCAGTGTGTGTCTGGTGGCATCCAAGGGCAGAGGCCTGGCGGACTAATCCCCGGCTATTGAGACCGGTTTTTGAGACATGGAACATCACCTCACTGCTGGGAAAGGAGCCTGAGCTTTTGGGTGATACCAGCTACATATAGTCAAACTCACCTCAACACCAGTGATAATTTCATTGACAAACTATTTTTGTCATAGTTTTTTAAATAAAAAATTATCAGTTTGTTTGGTTCCTGACCCAGGTTCTGTTAATTCTGCTTCTAAGCCAGCCCAGTCAGAGACCGGACATTGTGCTCTCCAGTTTGCTCAGTTGAAAATGGTTATTTGTGATCCACAGCCAGCACCCCCAGAGACTGATTTTGTCTTGGAAAGACAAAGGGGGACTGGTATAGACATAGTCTCTACAAAGACTGTTGAGCTCCCCACACCCGAATCTGTTCTGCAAGTGGGAGTGGGCAAGGACCTGTCCGCTCCTACACCTATTCCTGCTCTGTGGGTGGGGGCAGCCAAGGTCAAGATAGATCCTCATCCTCAGGAAGTAGCAGAGGACCCCCAAGAGCCGCCCTAGTTGTCCAAGGAGATTGCTGTGCGCCCTGCATAGTGGTCCCAGCTTCCTTCAGTCTTCAGCGTCTCCCACGTCTCCACTTCATTCTTTAGCATCTCCAGCACAGTCTTGTCCACCTTCAGTCATCCTCTACAGAATCATCCTCTACAGATTCATCAGCACCATCTTCAGGTCCTCTTCCATCTGAGTCATCTGAATCTTTGAGAATCTTCAGCATTAGCATCACCTGCAGCTGCATCCTCCGCACCAGAGCCAGCAGTGCCTGCAGCTATGTCCCCCACAATAGAGCCTGTCACGCCTGTAGCTGCATCCTCAGCACCAGAGCCTGCAGCATCAGCTTCTCCTCTGTCATCTGCGTCTGTTGCAGTGCTGCTATCAGAGCCAGCAGCTGCAGCATTCTAGCTTCAGAGTCATCTGTGCCAGGGGTGCCTACGTCCTCACCCAAGCCTCCAGAGGGTCCCGCTCAGTCCGACCCTTCAGAGGGTCCCAGTCAGTCCCAGCCTCCAGCTTCTGCTTTACCAGAGGGCCAGCTTCTGAGTCCAGCCAAGTAATTAGAGGGGATCCGTCATCTCCATCGCCGGCCACCTGTCAAGTCGTCCGAGGGTCTGCATATCCATCACCGGCCATCTTCCAAGTCCCTGTCATTGTCTGCCTCTTGCCAAGCTATCAGAAGGTCTCCACTGTTGGCATCAGCTTCTTGCCATGTCACCTGAGGGTCTTTGCCACCGACAACCAGAGGTGTTCCATCTACCTCTGGTGGAGCCTTCACCACCGGCCATGTGGCCGACCTCCAAATCTCTTCCGTTTCCACCACTGGCCTTCACAGGCGGCCTCCTGACATTCTTCATCTCTGCCACTGGCCACCTGGCCAGCCCCCCTGTACTGCTTTGCCATGGACATTGGCCATGCAACTGGCCTCCTGAACCGTTGTGCCTTCGCTGCTGGTTACGTGTCCAGCCTCAAGATGCTTTATATTGTAAGTTAAGGACCCCACAATAATACAGAAAAAAAAACAACGATCAAAAATACCCACTATGAACAAGCACCTGGCGACAGTGGGATGGAAAAACTCTCTTTTAACAGGAAGAAAATACTCAGAGAGGGACAGTCATCTGCCAACACCAGTTGGGGTGGGGGTGGGGGGTGGTGGGCGTACTGTGGAAGAGCAGTAGAGATTGATAATAACTAATAATTAAATGCAGAATTGTGTATAAGCACACAGAGAGTGAAACGAGGTGAGTGAAGAAGAAATACATAATGCATAATGGGAACCCCCAACGACCTAGGCCTATTGCAGTGTAACTAAGGGAGGTCTAGGATCACCTGATCCAACCCTAACCATAAGCTTTTTTTTTTAAAGCTTAATCTTAAAAATAGAGATGGTGTCTGTCTTCTGAATCCAAACTGGAAGCTGGTTCCACAGAAGAGGGGAATTAAAACTGTAGGCTCTGCCTCCCATTCAACTTCTAAATACCTCAGGAACCGCAAGTCAGCCAGCAGTCTGGAATGATTTCAATCAAACTGAAAAAATGTGTTCGTGTAGCAGCTATTATTCTGTTAATCAACACTTTTGTTGATTAACAGAGGTAAAATAGCTGAACTGTCCATCCATCCATCATCCATCCATCCCTCCATTCCAAAACTTTCATACTTATTTTGATAAGTTTTCATTTCTGTCTTACTTTACTTAATATTTCCTAACTACAGACAATGCCACTGCAGAAGGACTTTATATATTAATTTACTTGCATATTTTATTGTCATAAGCATAATTAACGTACAGTATGCACACCTGGATTCATTTACACACACACACACACACACACACACACACACACATATATATATATATATATATATATATATATATATATATATATATATATATATATATATATCAAAATATGTTTACCAAATGGTTCAAAGTATGGCCCATATGGTTCATGCTGTCAAACTTCATGCCAGGTCCCTAATTAGTTCATTTCATGTTGAAGACCTCTTTATGTCTGTGCAGTGTGGGTCAGAGAGGGAGACTTCCAGCAGGTCTCTTTCACTACTAATCAGCAAGCGAAATGGACAAGAGTCACACTGAGAGAAAGGATGGCCTCCCCTGGATACTCAT
This sequence comes from Pterophyllum scalare, assembly GCA_024447675.2. Classification (NCBI taxonomy): domain Eukaryota; kingdom Metazoa; phylum Chordata; class Actinopteri; order Cichliformes; family Cichlidae; genus Pterophyllum; species Pterophyllum scalare. The sequence goes on from JAMQGT020013885.1 coordinate 24,387, forward strand.
ATACAGACTCATCTCAAATGCACATTGCTATGTCACATTGTAATAATAAATATAGACATTATTCAGCTCACATACTGTTTTGTGTGACGTGTTTCCTTGAATCTCAACACAAATGCAGAGAATGAAGTTAACATTACCCACAGAGCCACAACAGCATGAAACAGCATGACAAATATGCTAGGTTGAACTGAAATATTACCCTCTAATTTCCTGCCTTGCTCAACAAATCACTAAGCACAGTAAGAGTGTACTATTCCCGGCACATGTAGTGTGCAGGGAATATATATTTGGGTAGCAAGCACTCACATGATATTCATTCTAATTATTGCATAGGAAAACTGTATTTATGAGCTATGAAGTGCCATACTAGAAGATTCCAGACTGAAAAAAAATATGTTGGATTAACATGAAAAAGATATATACATCAGTTAATGTTTTGTCTGCATTGCTTTCTATGTATTACTTGCACAATTTTAAAATATTTTATGTTAATTTGTTATATTAACATGATTTTTTTATGTTTTTATGTATTTCATTCATGTCAGGTTTTTATATTAAACATATTAATTTAACATAAAATGGTAATGCTTATCTTTAAACTTTTTTGATGAGTGTATTCAGTTATATTGTTAAAACCAATATAATTTTTTCATTTAAAAATATATGTATATTTTATTATTATATATACTAAACCACATGTTTTAACATGTTTGCAGTATTTGTATTATTAACAAACTTAAGCCAGAGGTTCCTGTTAAAAGGCGATTTTTTTTTCTCCTCAAATAGCAGTGGGTATTACTTTCAAAGAGTAAAACTCCAGACCTGTAGTGCATTTTCTAAATCAAGAGACAAAATGGAGGACAGAGCAGTCTTCTTCCCTCTGAAATGCTTTTCCGAGGGGCAGAGCTCTGGTAGAAACATAACTATTTTCTTTCATTTTAACACAAATCATTCTAATAGACTGAACATCCTTAAAGAACATCTAGAAAGTACAAGACTAAATTATGTTTAGATGAGAAATGTTGATTTATAGTTCCAAGTTTATTTACAACTTCATAAAATATTGATAAAATGGTCTAAATCAGAATAAATTAACCATAATATATGGGACTAAATTGGGAAAAATTAATTTTCATATAGTGGTGATGCAATATTCTGTGAAAAAAAAGCATTTTTAAAAGTTATTAAAGTCTATATATCAAATGATTTAATAATAAACATTATATAACTCAAAGTTCAATGCAGTTGTGTGGGGAAATTCGATCCATCCCATTTCTTTTTTTTTTTCCATCCGATTTCTCCCAGTACCATACAGTAATGCTGCTAACTTCTATCAGATTTAGAATTGTTTATCAGTGTTTTTTGCAACCTTTGTGATCATCTGACTACCTGTGACTGTGCAACTGTGATTCCATTAAAAAATCTCTGCAGTTAGTTTGGTGAATAGCTCCAGGTGTATGTTGGAATGATCATAATGACAGCAAAGTCTCTCAAATTATAACAAATGAATAAAGGAACAGTTCAACACTGTGGGGGGGGAAATATCTGATTAGCTTTATTTTCTGGTAGTGATATGAAAAGATAAATACTAGTTTCATGTTACATGAATTACAGAGCAAGATGGGACTAGTTAGCATTTCAGTGCCTCCAAAGTTTAGTGGCATGTACATAAGTATAAGTTGTGATTTTTTTTCTTTGAAGTATATCATTATGTTTGCAAATCTGAAACAATTTCTGATCATCACTGTGTGATTATCACAGAACAATGTCGTTAGATTTAAAGAAACAAAACAAATATAAAATGAATATTTAACTTCACTTTGTCTTTTTTTTTTTGGCAAACATGATTTTGCACTGCATTAGTAACATGCAAAATCCCCTTCTCATTTTCACACCTTTGAATGTTGTCCTGTGACCTGTGTGTGCTGGCGTCTGTTTCTGTGGGTGCAATCATCAAATGCTTCAGGTTCACTCTTAATTTTTTGCAACACTGGCTGCATGTCCCTAGCAAAAGACATACAATGTATCTTTGTGTGTGTCAGTCTGTATTCAAATGAGGATGTTATCTCCTTACCCAGGGTGCTCAGGGCCTTGCCTTGCCACCCTCTTATCCCTATCTTCCTCCCCATCATCTCCTTCTTCCCTCCCTCCATTCTCATTCAAATTCTAGCCTCAGCACTTTCCCCTCCCTCTTTGCTTACAAGTCTATTTCAGACACACCACACTGTTAAATACACCCATTTAAACTGTTACTCCTGTGAGACTCCTCCTGGATCAGTTAACTTTTTTCCCAATTACTGTGAGCCTATTGTGAAGGCAATGCTTTGCCCTACTAACTTGTCACTCTATTTAATTCAGTTCAGTTAAATTTCAAGGTGCTTTATATTGTAGTATAAAGACCCCACAGTATTAAAAAGAAAGTAACCCCAACAATCAGACAAACACTTATGAGCAAGTAATCGGTGATAGTAGGAAGGAAAAACTCAATTTTAACAGGAAGAAATATCCAGCAAAGTCAGGTTCAGGTGGGGGTAGTTTTACTCAGCGACCAGTTGAAGGTGACGGGAACGAGAAGTGAGCAGAGAGAGAGACCGGACAAAAGACACACTATGGGAGGGACAGAGAGACAGGGTTTAATAATTACTAATGATTAAAAACAGTAGTGCAATACAGAGAGTGAAAGGAGATGAGTGCAGCAGAAATACTCAAGGTCATCATGGGACACCTCCAGCAGCCTAAGCCTATTGCAAAATGACTAAGGGACGGTTCAGGGTCATCTGAACCAGCCCTAACTATAAGCTTTATCAAAATGCAAAGTTTTAAGCCCAATCTTAAAAGTAGAGAGAGCATCTGTCTCCTGAATTCAAGCTGGGAACTGGTTCCACAGGAGAGGGGCCTGGTAGCTGAAAGCTCAGCCTTCTATCCTACTTTTAGAAACTCTAGGACCCAGAAGTGAGCCAGCAGTCCAAGAGCAAAGTGCTCTGGTGAAAAGCAGTCATAAGTCAAAAGTCAGAACAAGTTGGTTTACAGCTTTAGTTATTAATAACCACTGTGGCGTGGTGGTTAGCACTGCTGCCTCACAGCTCGAATGACATCTACAAGGTCTGGTTTCGATTCCACCTTGGCCCGGGCCTCTTGCTGTGTGGAGTTTGTATGTTGTCTGCGTGGGTTTCCTCCCACAGTCCAAAAACATGCAGTTACTGGGGTTAGGTTAATTGGTCACTCTAAATTGCCCATAAGTGTGAATGGTTGTCTGTCTCTTTCATTTATAAATAAGCTTAAACAGCAAGTAAGTTAAAATGAAGTGATTTATACTCTCAATATGAACATAATTGCATTTGACAAACAGCATAGCAGCAGTGATAATAATTGTGTAAGAACATGTTCACAAACATATTTCTTCTGCCAAAATATCTGAATTTCCAGTTTAACCCACACATACAGGTGTATGATTATGTTCAGGCACTCAGACATTCATTGAAGTTAGAGGAAAAATTCTGCGTTGATTCAGAACCAGAAACATTTACAGTGACTTGGACATAATGTTTAACAAAGTGTATTATAAACCTGGTTGCCCAACTGGCCTAATTCCACTGCAACAGAGTGCACTGGAGATGCAGAACTTGGTCTTTATGTGAATGTTGAGTACTTTGTATGCCCACCATTCACCCCAAGCATCTTCTGTCATGTTATACAATTAATACATTTCTTACAACTTGCATCAAGAAAAAACAGTTGCAACCCATTCACAAATTGTATTGGAACTAAACAATATATAGAAATAAATTTAGTTTTGTAAGAATATAATTTTTCTGACAAAAGAATGTCATTGTTCTGACCATCTCATTCAATTAAAGTCATAAGATGTTATTTTGATCCAACAAAATATTGCTTCCTGGTCACTACTCCACTAGTACACTGACCCCAGTTACGCTGAACCTAACACCCAGTGGATTGGTGGTAGAGAAGTAGCTAACTATAGCTAATTAACACTCAGTTTTACTGTGACAATGATTTCTTGTCCTTCAAACTGGCAGAATTATTAACATATCCAGATTGATACATAAGTGGCAGTATTTTTGTACATCCTGGCATTAGTTACAATTGACTATATATAGGTAAAACTTTGCTAAAGAGGAGCTCGTGACTGAAATACTACTGTGGGTGCAGTATGTGGATTGCCATTACCCGAACCCTACTTCATTTGATAGGCCTGCAGAATATTTGTGTCTTGAAACAACTGAAAAATTATCAGATTTATATTATTATAGTATATAGTATATTATAGTGTACAAAGACCTTAGTCAAACCTAAAAATATGAATGTAACAATGTGGGCCATGACATTTATTTTCAGAAAACAAACACAAAACAAAACAAAACAAAACAAAACAAAACAAAACAAAACAAAAAACAGTCACTGTTTATTTGCCTCACTTACTTATTGGATTGATAAAACTGGAATAGATTTTAATTGGCTATGTATTCATTTGTAAGCTGATGGACAAAATGCAAGTGACAGCAGGTTATCATGAAAACATGGATCAAACAGATATGATGCAGTTTATTAAGGGACCTCCTAATCTAATCAAGTAATAATTTTGGTTATTTGGTGATAAATATATTTGCTCTCCAGGGCTCCATGTTAGTCATGTGACTTAAATTAACGAGTCCCCTCAGAAAAATGGAAATGGACAGTGGACTGACTTTAGAGTGGGAAATTCCAAATAGGAACTGTGTTGCTGTGGGGGTGCCAGTGCTACCCACTGCACTGTTGCGCCACCTTAATGCCTTTGATGAGCCCTGACTTTCTTATTCCACCAACATGTTGCAACATTTTTATTTCACATGTCATCAAGCATCATCATTGGTATTAGTAAGATGACACAAAAGCTAAATATTCTGTTTCTGAGGTATGAGTTAAAATCATAGCACTCAAGTCAAAAATGACTTGACACATGTCTTGCCCAGGTACAGATTTGAATACTATTACACAAAAGAAGAAGAGGATGTTATGATGATAACAATCATGCCTGTTTTTTTTTAAATGCAACTTAATTAGGCAACCATCCCTAGTACTACTCTTCAAAAGGACACCCAGGCATGCAGCCACCACCTCTAGCACCACCACAACAGACACATAATCTACCCAATGTTGGTGCTGCTTCAGTAGAAATATACAAATGTTCCCACAGTCATAGTAAAATGCATTTTAAGCACCAGAGATGTTGGCAGTATGCAACAAGAAGGCCTATTAATCACCATTATTGAGTGTGTATGTTGGCATCTCCCATAATTCTTTTCACTTTAGCTACAGTCTATCCCCAGAGCTAACTGTGAAGTATATAGTTGGAATGAATTGATAGTTTACTATGAATAAAGACAGTAGACTGTTGGAGTGTTACAAAATATGGTGTGGCTGCTGAAGTGCTGCACATATGAAGGATGGTTTAAAGGTAATACAGCAACAGACCACTATATACTGTGGTGTGATTCCCTTGACCAGGTATGTGTGTGTGTGTGTGGATGTGTGTGTGCGTGTGTGTGTGTCAGACTATGAATTTTATTACAGCTCCAAAATAGACTTGGGCCCCAAAGCCCAAGCGTCTACACATCTTCAATTTCAAAAAGGTGGTGAGAGGAGGAAGAGAGAGGTGGGAGTAGGGGAAGGGAAAAAAATGAATAGAAAAAAGAAGAAGAGGGAGAGAAGGGCCCAAAAGAATGGCAGCCAGGGGAGGAAAATGAAAGCGACCTGATTCAATCTTCAAGCACCTTACAAGCGTTTGCGTCAGGTTTCTTGTTTAAAATGAGAGGTCGGTAAGAGGATGTGGAGGAAGAGAGAGAGAAGTGTGGTGAGTGAGGGACAGAGGTGGTGGTAGTGGAGCGGGGTAATGTCCACGCATCCTCATTATTTTCCCCCTTTCTCTTCCTCTCTCTTTCTCTCACACACACATTCATTTCTTCTTCTCTTTTCCAAGACCGTAGTGAAAAGATTAAATTGTTTACGAGTGCAAAGCACAGCTAGCTTGAGCGGATGAGCCACAAGCGACAGAGATAGACATTCTAATTCTCCACTGTACTTAGCGCTCCAATCCACGTGCAACCACTAATTCTTTTATCTGGCTGCACCACTCCAGGACTCACCACACTAAATCTATCTATCTATCTATCTATCTATCTATAGAGAGAGAGTGAGAGAAAGAGAGACATTTAATGTGTGTGTCTGTGTGTCTGTATGTGTTAAAGGAATGAGGGATGATCAAGAATTGAATGGGGAGAAAGTATAGTTTCTTTACACTGTACAACTGATAAAATAATCTGTACTTGAATACTTAATTTCATCCCCCAACCCACCCTCAGTCTCACAAAGCAGGGCTGTCCAGGTGCAGTCTTACCCCTTTATCTTGACTGAGCAGAAAGACATTGCTAGCATCTCTCTCTGTGTTGGGTCTTCAAGGGGCAGAACTATATGTGTGTGAGTGTGTGCGAACATGTGCGTTTGCGACCAAGTGCAAGTAATGTGTGTGCAAGATACACATTACTGTGTTTGGGAATTGGTAAGCGTAATAAGAGATGGATGGACTGTGGGATGTGTGTGCATGTGTCTGCAAGGCGAGTGGGGGGGGGTACAGCATGGAGAAGAATTACTGTTATCTCCCAGGCAGAAGAGAGAAGAGGGGGTGAAGATAAGAAACTGCTGCAGCTGACAGAGAGTGAGACAGAGAGAGAAAGTGAATCAGGCATGTGAGAAGTCATGTTTCGATGGGGCCGCTGTTGTAAATTTGGTTATTCAGAGCGAGCTAGCCCTGCTTGTGTGATTGCATCCATCTTTTTTTTTTTTTTAAACTAGAGGTCTGCTCTTCTGATAGTGGCATTGTGCACAACACACTGTATAGAAAGCTCATCAGTGCTGGTTGCCTATTGGGGTGTTATCAGACCTAGTAAGGTAACTGCACGCTTATAGACTGCACCCAGATAATGGGGGCAGAAGAAAAGAGATAAAGCGGGGGGGACCTCTTCTCATTAACAGCTATCTACTGCACTGCAGACAGTGGGGTTGTATTGAGTGGTTCCTATGCTGGGCATAAATTAAAATACACCCACAGAGAGCAAGTGGAAAGGCTGGGATAGGAGGGACTGAAGAAGAGGTGTGTTGTAAATGAAAAAAAAAAGCCGAAAGGTGGAGCAATGTGTAGTACTTCTCACCTGCCTGGGTTCAGTCTGACCGCAGGTTGGAGAGTGTGTGTAAATGGACAGGTGGGAATGCAAACTTATGTCATTTCTACTCTGGTTGCAAGGTGAGCACCTACCCACTGCGCCACTGCCACCATGTGTGTTATAATACACACATTATAACCAAAAACATTGCAAAAGAGAGACATAGCACTCAAATAATCCTATGTTTAAATCTGTAGGAAAATTTGGCAACATCAAAGACAGTGGTGGAAATGTAACTTTCAAGGAAACAAATATGGCTGTTATTTCTGTACATACAGTTTTAAAATATTGTTTTATTTTTATTGTTTTACAATCCTTAAAATGAACTGAGTTCTATATTCTGCATGAGGTGACGGTGACCCCCCCCCCACACACTCATTATCATGTTTTATTTGAATCTCCGGTGGCAAATGTTTTGCTTGGTAATAGTGGGCTGCACCGTTAGTCTGTGCTTAGTAAGATTTACATAACAAACCGGTACTCTCTAGGGCAGTTGTCAGTTTAGAGGTTAAGCTTTTAGTCTGACCTTAAGTGCTGTACTGAGGTCAAGCTAGCCTGTCTCCATGTTACCACTACATTGCTTCTTTTATGGTGACATTGGTTGCGTTTCCATTCACACTCTTTGCCAAGGAAATAATGATGAGGTGAAAAAAAAAAACAGCTAAAAAATAATACCCTCTTCCTCTCCTCGTAGATGCTTCACCTCTATCATCTCTACTGACACACAAGCAAGCAGGCCAAACATATACTGACATACTGCCAAGTGGTATCACGTGAGTGTGGACAAGACAATCATCAGCTGACAGAGCCTATGTCTCCTCAATAAAACAACCCTCTCTCTTGCTCTCTTGTACACCCCTGCCCCTGCCCCTGCCCCCACCTCAACATTAGATTTATCCATTTGCATGGTGCAATTGGCTCTTGGTGGTGGTGTGTTGTGGCCAGACAAGTGTAGCATTACGAGGGGAACAAGTTACCATGGGGGAAGGTTAATACAGACAATAAAGGAGGAAGATAATGGGAATTGGGTTCCTGTTTTTCAACCCTCTTATCGTGCCCAGCACAAGAAATCAGGCCTCTGCTCTGAATACAGAGGTGGGGGTGTTTAAAGGGCCAGCTCTGTCAAGAGCACTGCTGTCAGGTATCTACACAGCAGAGGATTGTTGTGTGACATTTCCACAGAGGCGAGTGGTGCAGGTAATGGGTGATGGTGGGATGGTAGTGTTTCTGTGATAAAGCATGCCCTGACAAATTCCAGTGTATTTCTCCATGCACTGACTTAATGTTTTTCAGTGTGTTCAGAGGTATACTTTTATAATTCATTAAACAGAAATTATGAGATATTCATCAAAAATTTTGAGATGATTGCCTTTTAAATTGTGTGCCCATGTGTATCTCACTGTAAATGCTTTCATGGGACTTTAACATTAAAAATACAGGTAGCAGACAAAGGAGAAGACCCAATAAAATGTGCTCAAATGTAATCTAGATAGATGTGTCTGTCAGTGCAATACTTGGACATAGTGGTGCCAAGTTGTGTGTGTGTGTGTGTGTGTGTGTATGAACCGGGAACTGTTGGAATGCTGCTACACATGTAATCCCAGTGAAAGGGGTTACACGAAGAGGATTTGGGACCTATGGATTCTTCAAAACCCAACATCCAAACTGGCATTGAAACAACTTGTAGCTCAGTGTTCCAATATATGAAGAAAGCAACTGCTATCGCAACTAAAGATTGGTGAGGGACAACACAAATACGGCAAGGGGGAGTCAGGACAAAAGGTCAGGTCATCAGCCCCACATTCCGAGATTGGGTGCCAAGCCCCAATAATAACAACTAGTACTCTGAATACCAGAGCAGCTGACCTGAAAGATAAGACCATGGCTAAATTGGAAACACCTTGAAGCCGACTACCAAGACTACGTGAAGTACCCTGTGAAAGTCTACTAGAAGATGCAAATGCAGCACTTCAGACAATCCCTACGTCAACCATCACTGAAACCAATCAGTTGATGTATACCATGGCAGCAGTGATCCTTGAGTGCTTGGCTGTAAGGTGAACAGCAATAGGGAGCGGTACTCTCCATGGAAAAAGATGGCTAGAGGCTAAGATCAAAGCAGGATGGAGGGAAGTTAGACAATTATCAAAGTTGCAGAAAGGTGTGATGAAGAAAGGGGTGCCTAAGAATTATGACATACCTGAGGCCTTAGAGACTGCCAAGCAAAGACTCACAGTCTTCGCTATGAGGATATCAGAGAGAAAGAAGCCAGGAGAATAAACCAGATGTTCTCCACCGAACCATTCAAGGTGTGTTCTCAGTGGCAGGGGAACAATATGAGAACAGCACCCCCACCCTCCCAGCAGGGTATCTGACAACCGGTAGGGTGTAGGTATTGATTGCCCAGCTCAGGTACAAGCTGTAAGCACAAGATCGATAGAGGCTGGGGTCTACCACACAAGAAAAGACCCCAGATGTAGGCTGTGCAAAGATGCCCCTGAGACAATCTAGTACATAACATCAGGGTGCAAGATGCTAGCAGGAAGGGTATACATGGAATGTCATAACCAAGGGACTTGCAAAGTATACAGGAATATTTGTGCCGATTATGACATGGAAGTCCTGAATTCAAAATGGGATACATAGAGAATTACTGGACTAAGATCCTGTGGGACTTCAAGATACAGACAGGCAAACTGGTGATGGCTAACCAACCGAACATAGTAGCAGTTGACAGGCAGAGGAAGAACGTCATAGTGATAGACATAGCAATACTAAGTGATGGCAACATCAAGAAGAAGGAACACAAGAAGCTCGAGAAATGCCAAGGGCTCAGAGAAGAGCTGGAGAGGATGTGGAAGGTGAAGGTAACAGTGGTCCCTGTGGTAATCAAAACAGTTGTGGCACTGGTCTACAAATTGGGAAAGTGGCTCAATCAGATTCCAGGAATGGCATCTGAGATCTCGGTCCATAGGAGCACAATCTTAGGAACAGCTAAGATACTGCAGAAGACCCTCAAGCCAGAACTTGAAGGATTAAGAGTCCGCAGGGTGAATGGGGAATAAGACCTGAGGTGCATTAACACTCAACAGGAACAAGAGCTAGATATAACGAAGAACTAGAGGGCATCTGTTCTCACATGTACTCAGGCCTCTTAAAGCGGGCAGAAAACGTGAGCAGACGTTACACTATGAATATTGTTTTAAAATAGGAATCAGGGCTGTTTCTGGTGAACTTTAACTGATGGCGCCTCAGTCCCCTTTCTGATCACACTGTGGTACTCTCACACCCCTTCTGTTCTGGTTTATGAGTTGTGACAGTATTGCTTTCTGTTTATTATTATTTTTACAAACTACGAAATCAATAACTTAATGGAGAAAACAGAACAACAGCTGATTAAAAAAATATTTACTATTGCAGTCCTTCAGGCGTTGGACAATGAAACTGAAACACCTGGTTTTAGACCACAATAATTTATTAGTATGGTGTAGGGCCTCCTTTTGCGGCCAATACAGCGTCAATTCGTCTTGGGAATGACATATACAAGTCCTGCACAGTGGTCAGAGGGATTTTAAGCTATTCTTCTTGCAGGATAGTGGCCAGGTCACAACGTGATGATGGTGGAGGAAAACGTTTCCTGACTCGCTCCTCCAAAACACTCCAAAGTGGCTCAATAATACTTAGATCTGGTGACTGTGCAGGCCATGGGAGATGTTGAACTTCACTTTCATGTTCATCAAACCAATCTTTCACCAGTCTTGCTGTGTGTATTGGTGCATTGTCATTCTGATACACGGCACCGCCTTCAGGATACAATGTTTGAACCATTGGATGCACATGGTCCTCCAGAATGGTTCGGTAGTCCTTGGCAGTGACGCGCCCATCTAGCACAAGTATTGGACCAAGGGAATGCCATGATATGGCAGCCCAAACCATCACTGATCCACCCCCATGCTTGACTCTGGGCATGCAACAGTCTGGGTGGTACGCTTCTTTGGGGCTTCTCCACACCGTAACTCTCCCGGATGTGGGGAAAACAGTAAAGGTGGACTCATTAGAGAACAATACATGTTTCACATTGTCCACAGCCCAAGATTTGCACTCCTTGCACCATTGAAACCGACGTTTGGCATTGGCACGAGTGACCAAAGGTTTGGCTATAGCAGCCCGGCCGTGTATATTGACCCTGTGGAGCTCCCGACGGACAGTTTTGGTGGAAACAGGAGAGCTGAGGTGCACATTTAATTCTGCCGTGATTTGGGCAGTCGTGGTTTTATGTTTTTTGGATACAATCCGGGTTAGCACCCGAACATCCCTTTCAGACAGCTTCCTCTTGCGTCCACAGTTAATCCTGTTGGATGTGGTTCGTCCTTCTTGGTGGTATGCTGACATTACCCTGGATACCGTGGCTCTTGATACATCACAAAGACTTGCTGTTTTGGTCACAGATGCTCCAGCAAGACGTGCACCAACAAGTTGTCCTCTTTTGAACTCTGGTATGTCACCCATAATGTTGTGTGCATTGCAATATTTTGAGCAAAACTGTGCTCTTACCCTGCTAATTGAACCTTCACACTCTTACTGGTGCAATGTGCAATTAATGAAGATCGGCCACCAGGCTGGTCCAATTTAGCCATGAAACCTCCCACACTAAAATGTCAGGTGTTTCAGTTTCATTGTCCAACCCCTGTATATAACCTATACTAACCCAACTCATAGGTTGAAAGCCAGTGTACACCCTGGATAGTTTGCTAGTCCCATTACAGGGCTATCACTTAGAGACAGACAATCATCCACACACCCGTTGCCATATATATCCAGTTTAGAAACATTAATTCACTTAAAGTTACAATGTTTAACTTTTAAAGTTACAGTTTTCACAGCTAAATGTCAGTAGATTGCAGATTGCAGTTCTGTTTTCTTACCACTTCTAATTCAAATGAATAATCGCAGCTACAGTGGCTGATATGGGACAAATGTTTCAGTCAGCCAAGAGAGATCAAAAACATTAAATTTAAACTGTACCTCAAAACAGTTGCAGCTGGCCACGGTGTTTGTCCTGCTTTAACTGGTAAATTGACTGGTTCTTATATAACACTTTTCTACTCTAGCACTTAAAGAGCTTTATACAACATGCTTCATTTACACCCGTTTATACGAGCACTTTTTTTTTCTAGACCTAAGTGCTTTATAGTTAACATTCACACTCCAACAAACACATCGAAGAGTAAATTGGCATTCAGTAGCTTGCCCAAGCATATTTTGACATGCAGACTGGAACAGCCAGGAATCAAACCACCGACCTTCCAATCAATAAATGACATGCTGTACCTCGTGAGCTACAGCCACTGCGACACTGTTTGGACCAGATCCGCATCCCCCTCTTCCCTGGAGTGCTGTCCTATCTGTGGAAGGCTGTCAGTCCACTGTTTACCTCAGCTGTGAAAAGTGTCCACATTTACTATGTGAAAGGAGTCCGATATGGGTCAATGGGTCCTAGACCCAGGGACCATTACATACAGAGTTTAATAATTACTAGTGATTGAATACAGTAGTGATGTATAACCAGAGAGAGAAAAGAGATGAGTGAAGAAGAAACACTCAGTACATTATGGAAGTTCCTGCAGTCTAAGCCTATTGCACAATAATTAAAGGGTATTTCAGGATCACCTGATCCAGCCCTAACTATAAGCCTGATCAAACAGAATGTTTTGAGCCTAATCTTAAAAGCGTATATATATGACTGGGCCTGATTATTCAAGATTTCTTTTATGTGAGAAGAAGGATTTTAAATTAAATTCTGAATGTAACAGGAAGCCAACGAAGAGACGCCAATATGGGAGAAATATGGCCTCTCTTTCTAGTGCCATTCAATACTCTCACTGGAGCATTCTGGATCAATTGAAGGCTTTTGATGGAGGTTTTAGGGTGATTTGATCAAAATGAATTACAACACTCTAGCCCAGAAGTAATAAATACATGAACTAGCATTTCAGCATCACTCTGAGATATTTCTAGTTTTAGTGATATTGCACAAATGAATGAAGGCAAGTTTAATATGTTATTTGTTTAATATGTGCACACTGAAAGACATATCCTGTTGAAAAATGACTAAGATTTCTCACAGTGTTACTGAAAACCTAAGTAATGTTATTTCAAGAAGATACCATGTTTTGTCTGCAGTAAGAATTTAGCAGTCATACATACCTTTATGTCTTTAAGATATTCCTGTAGTTGAAATTGATTTGTATCACTTAGGGTCATGGATAAATAAAGGTCAGTATCATCTGCATAGCAGTGAAAATTATGCAGTATGTTCTGTTCTCTGTAGTAAAATATTGTGGTCAGTAGTGTTGTAGTACTCGAGATCGGTCTTGGTCTTGAGACCGTTTTTTGATGGTCTCGGTCTTGTCATGGACTCGGACATTGAAGACTCTGGATTTTATTTCAAGACCAGTCAAGACCACAGCTGTGGAAATATCACTAAATTGCCAAAATGGGTTTTAAGTAATTACTGATCCAAAGGAGAAAAAATCTCAAACCAGTTAAACTTCATGAAAATTCTTCATAATTAAAATAAAAAGTATCAGTATCAATATCGGCAATACTGGCCCTGTATTTACTTGGAATCGAACCGATACCAAATCTTGAAGTATTGCACACAAGTATAGTACATTGAGCAGCACATACACAAGGAGTGATAGACAGTGCTAAGACCTACTATAGACTATGCAGAAAAAACAAAAAAAACTATTTTTTATTTAATTATTTTTTCTTTTGAGGTATGCCATTTATCCTTGCTATAATTTGCTAGAATGTGCACAAGTGAGGACTCACAAGCAGAGTCCCTGAGAGCCAGAGTTTAATCATTAAATGCAAACTGTTTTTTTGCCAGATGAAAGTCCAAAATAACTAATACAAAATGGAGATAAAACAGAGACCTAAATACAAAGTAAAAAAATAAAAAATCCAATAATTACAAGGATGTAGACAGGGTTACAGTCCATAAAGATAATAGGTCATGACCTTTCCTTCAACATGATGTCAACAAGTGAGTCCATGGAAATTTTTTAAAATATTCTCCATGTATACAAAGTTGCAAGTTACGGCCACTAACAGAAAGTGATGATGACTACATTTATTTTTTCTACCATTATATTTTATACCAATATATATATATATATATATATATATATATATATATATATATATGCTCCTCTTCTCATCATTAATACCTTGCACAGCTTTATTTAAATCTCTCTCCTCCAACTGTTACATGACTCGACTCCCCCACTCCTCCCCTTTCATCTTATCTGGCTCCCAGTCCTCCCAGCAAGTAAAGCACCCAATTACTAGCCATTCACACATGTTCTAACTAAAATACAATGGCTGTGCATTTCTCATCCCATACTTAAGGAGGAAGTCAAAGAAGTAAGGTATAGGTAGAAAAGGGAGGGGATAGCACAGCAAGGGGAGGGATAATGATTTTTTTTGTTGTGGGAAAAGGCTCCTATAGTGGCTGCAGAGGAGAGTGGATTGCAGTAGATGTTGTTAAGGAGGGGGCTGACCGACTGCCTCAAATTTGGAAAGCTGGAGCCACGGGTTGCCTGGCCTCTGTAGTGTGGGTGTGTATGTGTCTTATATGTGTATGTTTTTTGGCAAGTGCATGGAAGATAGTGGTTTAGATGGACCAGTGATGGGGAAGAGTTTTTAATCATCACCAGCCCCCACCCTCAAGTCTTCTTGGGAGCCACTTGACAAGCGGACATATCGTAATAACATTTAAAATAGCCATTAATTAACTTGTTGACTTGATGAGCTTTCCCTGATGTACATACCTGTAGATACATGGGTGTCAAAAGCAGTGGAAGTGTGGAAAACTGTGTCAGCAATGATCCACTCAGGTCATTTTTCCAAACGACAGAAATTCATTGCAGTGATGGAGAACTTTAATGCTGCAAATATGGGTGAAATGCTCTGCTTTCACCATGACCCCCGAGTGATGTAGTTTGAACACAGCACTGAAGCAACAAATTTGTGCTGAGGACTTTTTATAATCAAATTATTCGAGTTACTTAAGGAATTGTTGCAGCCGTTTTGTTTCTTCATTGTGAATTTCTACGCTTAACTAATTTGTTGCTGATTTTTGTTTGTTTGTTAGTGGTGTGGGAGCAGGGACTGTCTCTGTAGGGATGGGGTTTCTCCTAACAACACCAGTTTTTCCCCGGAAAGTTTCCCAATCATCTATAAAGCCTACATTTTTTGGACACCACTCAGGCAGTTGTCAATTTAAGGAGAACACATGTCACTCCTGGTGCTATGGAGGAGGGGTGTAGAGACAGCTACAGAGGCCGTCATTATTTTGACAATATTACACACAGGTTCAGCATTAACTTCATTGACTTCTGATTGCCCCTGCCTGGGATAGGGTTACTGGGGCCCCACCCTGGAGCCAGGCCTGGGGAGGGAGCTTGAGGGAGAGTGTCTGCCAGGTGCCTCAGAAGAAGCCCGGACAATGGCTCAGGCAGAGAGGGACCCTCTGGCTCCGGACATGCTGCCCATGGCATAAATAGGCTACAGAGACCTGGCGTCAGCAGATGGGGGTGACAGAATAGTATTTGGCCGGGGCCCGACTTCACAGGCCATTCCAGTTGCACAGGTTGGGACTGTGCCGGTGGCTCCGGTGGATCTGAAGGCGCAGTGGATGACTAGGATGATTCAAATGTCACAACAGATGACTCAGATGTCACAGCGAATGACTCACATGACTCGGATGTCGCAGTGGATGTGATAGGTTCAAAATCATTCTAAATTAACAAATAACAGATACACCGACAGCTTCTCAGTTTTACTTGCGCAAGGAGGAAAATCCCATCCTCTGAGCTCAGCTCCCGGCCAAAGGGACGTGACCGTTCACTGGGCAAAGAGGAAGCGGTCTCCTACGGATCAACCTCCTTGTTCCACTTTTATTACAGACCTTCACAATAAAGTCACGTGGGTTACATAAAACTCAGTTTACAACATGCAATAAACAGCATTCTTAGCTCTTTCCTTACCATATATGGTAGTAAGCATTCTGTACAATGTCTGTAAGTTACATTTGTATACGCAGCCTACGTGAGGGTCTGTGTCTTGTATGTATTATATATATAAGAATGTGTATGAATGTATTTCCTGTACACTTCAAAATAAAACAACAGTGTAATATAAAACTCATGAAAACAGAAGATATGATAATTCAATGTAAACAGAAGAAAGTTTACAGAATAATCCTAACAGATGACTTGGATGATTCAGATGACTTTGGCTGCCCATGACACTCAGGTGACTGGAGCTGCTTTGCTGACTCTGGCAGCCCAGAATGCACAGACACGCAGCCACCTCCTCCAACGACTGGGGCTGCTTTGCTGGTCACACTGCTGAGTCCAGGGACTGACACTGATGCTGGTCATCCTCCCCTTGGAACAGGAATAGGTGCAGAAGTCAGACTGAGCTTTCACCACCCCCACCCAAGGAACATGAATGGGTGCAGGGTTAGGCTGGCTCCAACCACCCCCACCCTTAGGAAAAGGGACAGATGCATGAGCAGGTTCAGCTGGGACTGGCTGGACATTAGCTGCCCCCACCTGAGGAACATGCACCGGTGAGGGGTCAAACTGTACCTTGGCCACCCTCACCGTGGGACCTGGAACAGGTGGACCTTGGCCACCCCCACCCTAGGAACAGGCACTGGTGCAGAGACAGGCTGAGCCCCAAACCACCCCCACCCTGGGAACTGGAAAGGGTGCAGGGACAGGCTGGGCCCTGGGAGGAGCTAAAGTCTCAGGGGATGCATCCAGTGGGGCTACAGTCTCTGGCTGGGGTCTGGCGACAACAGAACTGGGCAGGTAATGCAACAAAGCTTTTGTGTGGAGCTGTTGATGCGATGAGACTTGTGTGCGAAGCTGAAGCTGTTGCTGATGCAGTGAAGAGGCTTGTGGGCTGGGTAGCTGCTGTTGTGGATGTAGTGAGGGGTACTGAGAGTGGTGTCCTTCCTCTTCTTACGAGGGCTGGGAGAGTGGGGAGCTGCACCAGGTGAGTCAAGGTGGATGGTTTCTGCAACAAAGCCCTTAATCAATGCAGGCAGGGGAAGGCCAGACACCAGACTGTGTAACCTGCCACTGTTCACACAGCAGTACCATTGTATAAATAATATCCTCCTTTACCTCAGTCAAGGGATTTGAGGCCACTGGGTCCATTATATGGTCAAGTCCTTCTGTCATAAGGACATAGGGACATAGGGTCTGTGTGGAGGGCAAAGCAGGACCCAGATGCAGGACTCGGAGGACAGAGAATTAACTCAGAATTCAGCTTTTTTTGTTGGTACACACGAGGCTAAACAAACTAATTTAAATGGAGCAATCATGAAGCCTGAAATACCTTTTCTAAAATGAAACTCAGAACAGAGCACACAGTGGGAGGGAAGTCATAGACAAGGATGCGACAAAGGAAGTGAGGAAAACTGAGAACTTGAATACACACTGGGGTGATTAGGGAAAATGAAAACAGCAGGGGGAACCAGGACACAGGTGAACAGAATCAAACTAAAGAGACAAGGGGATGCAAAACTAAACACAATGCACATGGGACGAGAGAATAGCAAAAGAAAACAGGAAACTAATTAGACTAAACCTGGTAGAAATGCAGACTTGACATGGAGAACACAGGGAATAAGGAATTATTTTCAAATAAACTATAGCCAAGAGCAAAACTCTTAAACCATAACTAAGAACATGACCCAGAAAACTACAACCAAGCCTAAGTATGTACTTATAAAGAAGCCATCCCGGAATCACTGAAAGAATACAAAACTCGAAATAGAACTAAGAACAAATTAAACAGAGACATACGAAGATGAAAAATCTAAACCATAAGCAAACTGTGAGAAACAAATGAAGGAATTTAACAATAACAGAACTTCAAAACACAAAACAATGGCCAGGGCCATGACATTATGACCAAACACGCTGACTGTGTTCTATTTGCCACACAGTATGTCTGCTAGCTAAAGGTACAGCTGCTGTGTTTCCCAGGGAGAGAAAAGCGTGAGACACAACTTCACTCAGAGATGGAGAAAGACAGGACAGGAGAAGAAGAACAGAGATTATATTTAAAGGTAAGGACTGCTCAGAGACATTTGATAAACTGGAAATTTAAAGCTTACATGTCCTCACTGTTTAACCATATATTGGATCTGTCGTGGCAGATGGTGTGACAGGCATGATTTAGGTCCCAAACGCAGTACTCAGGAGACGTAACTTAAATTCTTTATTATTGCGCACATAAAGAAAACCTCCACGAGACAGAACCAGAACAGATACTGAGGCAGACACAGGGAAAAAAAGCAGACAACACACCACCATGAAAAGACCAACTAACGTCAACGATGCAACAAAGAACTGATAGACAATATATATATATACCCACACCAGGTAAAGAGACAAAAGGAAATATCCAGGGAGAACAGGTGAACACAATCACACTAATGAGACCGGGGGAAGCAAAACTAAACCCAAAGCACAAGGACCAAGACATACCAAAATTAAATAGGAAGTAACCAAACACAAAAACCTGGGGCCTATTCCAGGAGGCAGGTTTTGCTAACAACTCTGTGTTTGTTAACCCTAAAAAGAGGAAACTCGGGTTTCCAGTTCCAGCAAGAGAGCTAACTCCAACTCTGAGTCAGTTACCGAGGTAACAGACTCTGTGAACCTAACCTGCTCGCTGGCAGGTTTAATCCAGCAAACTCTGAGTGTCTCTCTGACTCCTCCCCTCCTGCTGCCTGTCTGACACGCCGATTCATTTCCTCATTTATAAAGTTGCTGCAAAGCGATCAGAGGAGTGAATTCATCTGCAGACGTTTATGTTTCCACAAGCACTGAAATCCCAGTTAGACGTTAGTTTGTTATTTTTGTACGTAACATGAAGCTCTTACAGTCGTTCACTCATCAACAGGCCGTAAGGACGGAGACAGCGATGATGTCACGGATTTATAATGAGAGCAGCTGCAGCTCAGTCAGTTCCTCTGAAACATTTACTGTAGTTACTGCAGCATCACTGTTACATCACACTGATCTGGATGAAGCTTTAGACACAGAACACACTGTGGATGGAAAATGTCTGGATCAGAAGATGTGACTGTTTCAGTGAAGATGAGGCTGAAATGATTTAAGACTTGAAAACTGTAATAAATGGATTTAAAGTGACTTAAATCAACATTTTGAAAGTTATGATGTCTGAAATTCAGAGTATGAATTTTGACATGTTTTCCACTGAAAATCGCGTAAATCAGTGATCATAGTCTCTGTAACAGATCAGCAAACCATGTCAGAGTCCACCTTCACAACAGGAGGATCCAAATGGATCAGGATCATGGGTTCAGACCGGATAAGGTCCAGATCCAGTTCAGGCTCCAGCTCATCCAGTCCGGATCCGTTCATAATGGATTCATTTTCCCGACACGATCTGCATTTTTTAATTAAAATGTCTCATCCTCCCAAAACTGTACTGAAATATTTCAAACCTATAAAGTTGAAACAGTCATTATAACATGTTTGACTTTAGTGGTAAAACATTTATCACAGACTTGAAAAGCTGCTCTGAATGTTTTCAGCTAAATATGAAAGTAGAACTCAACTCTGACCTTTAACAGTAACTCAGTGAAACATCTCTGCTGTGACTGTCAGAGAGCCGTCCTCTATTAGTGAAGCTGATCTTAGATCAGATTAAAAACGGTTTAACTGGAAACATTAAAGCAGTTTTTCTGTAAAAATTTCTCATTTTTATCCAGTAATGGCAGAAATGATGAAATTAATTAATTTCTGCTGTTCTGGAACGGGAAACTCAGAGTTGCCGATCTCAGAGTTGATCAACTAGGCCCCTGGACTAGAACACATGAAATTGACACAAGTACAGGGAATAAACAATAAACACACACACAAACATGGGAACACAGAGATGCCCACAAGGAAAAAGGGAAACAGGAACTCAATACAGATAACCATAAAAAATTAAGGATCAAAACCAAAAGCAAACTCAGAACATAGAAGAAATACAACAATAACAGAACCTCAGGGAAACAAAAACACAAGACACTGGGCAAAAGGCCCAGGACCATGACAGGATATGTATATGATGTAAAGTTATGTTTTTTCATATTGTGAAACATTCTGCAAAACAAACTTAAGTATAATAACTTTGTGTTATTCAAAGGTTGCATGAAAATACTGCAGTTTATTGCAGGAAAAGCAGGTTAGCTTGCCATATTGTGGTGAATTTACAGTCAAGCACTGTGTTGACCTGGTGCACAGTAGCTGTGGTCAGAGTTAGATCCCATCAGTGTAGAAGTTATTCATTTGAATTTAAGCTGATGATGCTTAGATTCATTCACTCAATTCAAACTTTACACCAACTGTGTACTGTGTAGTCTAAAGACAGTATAAACAGTATACTGTCAGTGTAGGGGATAGAAGGCAGTGAAGATAGACTGGGAAATATTCAGTTACATCTTGTTCAAATCAGTTAAACCACAAAGAGCATTAAACCTCAGAGCAGCAACAGCACATATCTGCAGATCACAACCTGTACACAAAGAAAATCTACTTGAGCTCATAATAGAAAGTTGTGATTCTTTCCCCCACACAGAGCCACTACAACTGATCTTAGGGTTCCCCCAATTGCTGAATCCCACTTTAACCCCCAATTATACTCACGTTTGTGTTTAGGTGTGGCAGCAGAGTCACCCTCTAGAATGTAGACAATAGAAAATAGTTATTTTTTAAATTCTCTTTCTCTGTGTCCTACATAACAGATTAAAGCTGAGTACATTCAGTAGGATTAGAATTTATATTGGAACAACATTTGTATGACTCATGTAATATTATTTTATTAATATATTAATATGGCACAAGGTTTGGTTAGCCTTGCACAAAAATAGCTGGTAGAAATGTCCTACATAGAGCTACTTTTACTTTTATTTTGAGTACATTTCAGGGCATGTTCTTTTTCAAGTAAAAGTAAAAGCTTTACATAAATAAAGAAATTCGGTACTTTTTCCACCTGTGATTGTACAACAGATTAATGGGACAGGAATGCAGAAGCTTCAAAAAGTCAAAAGTCAGTTGATTCGAGTGACCAGGATTCAAGCTCTGAGTGCAGAATAATCACCCGCGAGAGCGTGAAACTGCAGCAGTGCACGCAAAGCAGACACTCTGACATGCATGATAGCTGCTGAGTTCTGTGCATGCAGGTTGCTGACTTTAACTGCATGAGTGGCAATGAATACCTGCAGCCCTGAAATTAAATTACTTGTTTGTGATTATGTTTTCTCTGTCATGTGACTTTTGACAATTCTATAGCCTATATCCCATATCACAGTGTTTCTACCTCACTCTTGACTGCTGGGAGACACGGCAAAACTTATTGCAACACATGGCCTCTGTGGTTTGTGTGCCATTGTGGAGGACACTGCCTATGCAACCTAAATGGAACATCTTATTCTACCAGTAGTGACAAGGACCTTTGGCACAGAAAACCTTGATTTGTGTAGCCAGTTGTAAGAAATGGCAACCAATTTCAAAGTTTGTCATCAAGAAAGAGCTTTCTGTTGTGGTCCTTTTTTTTCTTTTTCTTTTTTTAAACAGAATTAAGACACAGGATGTAAGTGTATCTTTAGTGTGTAAGAATTTCCATTGTAAAACTAAATCAAACAATTCTATAATTTGCATTGGAAGTCAAAATTATCTGTAATTTTAGGTAAGTGAAAAATGTATAAAGTCATAAAGTAGTTTTACAGCAGTGGTATGTTTTTAAGGACAGATATAGCAAATTCATCCGGCCATCCCTCAGCCAGCGGCCGTAGCTCCGGCCATCCCTCAGCCAGCCGTAGCGTCGCTGGCTTCCCGCCCTCTCTCAGCCAGCCGTAGCGTCGCCGGCTTCCTCACCCCTCTCACGGCCAGCCGTAGCATCGCCGGCTTCCTCACCCCTCTCATAGCCAGCCGTAGCGTCGCCGGCTTCCTCACCCCTCTCACAGCCTGCTGTAGCCTCCAGCCTCCCTCTCAGTCAGCTGTAGCTCCAGCTCCCTCACAGTCAGCTGTAGCTCCAGCCCCCTCTCAGTCAGCTGTAGCTCCAGCCTCCCTCTCAGTCAGCTTTATCTCCAGCTCCCTCTCAGTCAGCCGTAGCTCCAGCCCCTCCAGTAGCTGTAGCTCCAGCCCCTTCAGTAGCTGTTGCTCCAGCCCCTTCAGTCCCCTCAGCCTTGGTCCCTTCACTCCCTTTGGTCCCTTCAGCTTTGGTCCCTTCAGTCCCTTCACTCCCTTCAGCTTTGGTCCCTTCACTCCCTTCAGCTTTGGTCCCTTCACTCCCTTCGTCCCTTCAGTCCCTTCACTCCCTTCACGTCCCTTCGGTTCCCTCAGTCCCTTCAGTCCCTTCAGCTTTGGTCCCTTCAGTCCCTTCAGTCCCTTCAGCTCCCTCGTCCTCTGTCCCTTCAGCTCCCTCGTCCTCCGTAGTTTGGCTTCCCTTGGTTTCCCCAGTATCGGCCTTCCCTCAGCTGCAGCCAGCCGCTCCACAACCACCGTCCACACCACCTCCATCATCTGCCCCTCAGCCCGGGCCGCCAGGGGGTCCCGCTCAGCCCGAGCCGCCAGGGGGTCCCGCCCGCCGGGGCCCCGCTCTTCTTCACCGCCGCCGCATGCCACGCGGCCGTCCGCCCGAGGGTCCCGCTCCGTCCGAGCCGTCAGGGGGTCCCCGCTCTTCTTCGCCGCCGCCGCATGCCACGCGGCCGTCCGCCCGAGGGTCCCGCTCTGTCCGAGCCATCAGGGGGCCCCGCTCTTCTTCACCGCCGCCGCATGCCACGCGGCCGTCCGCCCGAGGGTCCCGCTCCGTCCGAGCCGTCAGGGGGCCCCGCTCTCTTCGCCGCCGCCGCATGCCACGCGGCCGTCCGCCCGAGGGTCCCGCTCCGTCCGAGCCATCAGGGGGCCCCCCTCTTCCTCGTCGCCGCCGCTGCTGGGAGCGCGGTCGGCCTCCCCCTTCGTCGCCTGCTCCTCTTCCTCGTTGCCGCCGCCGCTGGGAGCGTGGTCGGCCTCCCCCTTCGTCACCTGCTCCTCTTCCTCGTCGCCGCCGCCGCTGGGAGCGCCGTCGGCCTCCCCCTTCTTCGCCTGCTCCTCTTCCTCGTCGCCGCTGGGAGCACGGTCGGCCTCCCCCTTCGTCGCCTGCTCCTCTTCCTCGTCGCCGCCACCGCTGGGGGCGCGGTCGGCCTCCCCCTTCGTCGCCTGCTCCTCTTCCTCGTCGCCGCCGCTGGGAGCGCGGTCGGCCTCCCCCTTCGTCGCCTGCTCCTCTTCCTCGTCGCCGCCGCTGGGGGCGCGGTCGGCCTCCCCCTTCGTCGCCTGCTCCTCTTCGTCGCCGCCGCTGCTGGGGGCGCGGTCGGCCTCCCCCTTCGTCGCCTGCTCCTCTTCGTCGCCGCCGCCGCTGGGAGCGCGGTCGGCCTCCCCCTTCTGGGGTGGACTCTTTGTTTCTGGACTCTGGGGCCTGGGTGGCCCCTCCTGACCTGTTTTTTCCTTTGTTTTTTGGGGGTCTTGTTTCTGTTTCGGTCCCCCCTTCCGGGGTCCCCAGCCTCCCGCCCTGGTTTGGTTTTTTTGGTCTTCTGTTTTGGCCGTCGGGAGCCGGCCTTTGAGGGGGGGTCCTGTCATGGTCCTGGGCCTGTGGCCCAGTGTTTTCTGTTTTGTTTCCTTGTTTCTCTGGTCCCTGATGTTTCTGCGTGTTCTTGGTCCTGTCCCTTCCTGTTTTATTTTGATAGTCCTGTGTTCCCCATGTCTCATGTTTGACTTTGCTTCCCCCTGTTGTTTGCCTTATTTGCTTCACCTGTGTTCCCCAGCTGTTTTCCCTTGCCCCGATTGCCCTCTTGTGTACTTAAGCCCTCAGTTTTCTTCCGTTCCTTGTCGTGTCATTTCCTACGTATTGGTTGTTCCCAGCTGTGTCCCTTTGTGTTTCCTGGTCTCCCCGGTTCTCCCCCTAACTTGTGTGTTTCCCTGGGGGAGTTCCTGTGTGCTTTTGTTTCCCCTATTAAACCTGTGTTCCCGGAGCTCTGCGTTTGGGGTCCTGCCTCCTTCCTTCCCGCACCGCAGCTTTCGACCCTGACACTAGTCGCATCTCACTCTGACGTTTAGCTGTCCTGTCTCTGTGTTTGTTTACCTTTTTTTCCTGGTGTGATCTCTCTATTCCTGTCATGTTTAGTCATTTCCTGTTTTACTCTGTTAATTTTTGTCTTGTGTTCTATGTACTCTGTTTTGCTTACTTTGTCCTGCACTTAGATTGAGTTCAGCTGTGCTCCCATGTGTTTCCTGTCTCCTTGTTACCACTGGTTTATATATTGTCTAAGTTTTCTTCTGCATGTTGTCGTCACCATCAGCTTCCCCCATGTTGAAGTGTGCATCTGTTCTGTGTCATCCTGTCTGTTTGGGATTTAGTATTCCAATTCCGCTTCCTTAAATGTTTAGTGTTTTTGAGGATGAATTCATCAATAAAGCCACTTAAGCTTATGCCTATCTACTGAGTCCTGCATTCAGGTCCAGGTCCAAACTCTGCCTGACACATTGCCCAGCCTCAACAATTATAGCAGTATTTGATCATATTATCGGGCAATTGAATTTATGCATATAAAAACCCTAACATAAATATGTAAAAATGTAAAAATTGCATGTTAACTTAATGATAAAGAACAGTATTTTAATTTATTAGAAATTTTCTTTAATTATGGATAATTTCTGTATTTACCTGATATTAAATTTCTGTTATTTTACGGTGACTTTCTGTTGTCCCAGCTGCTGTGATAATACCATTTTCCTACCATTTTTTTTAAACAGTGCACCACCTGTCTCCTCCTGTAGCTTCCATATCTTGAGTTGTTTGTGTGTCCCTCCCTTTTTAAATACTACTATCTAATAATGACAGGAAATACCCCAAAGCATATACACAGCATATAAAAGATAACACAATGAAGCCAGTGCAGAAGTGCCTGTACTGTGGATTGTAAAAAAAGAGAAAAAAGTGATCAAAAAGTTCTTCAAGTCGTCTTCTCAGAAAATTGTAGATAGCTCCTGACTTCTCTCTTTTAGAGTTGGCATCCCTGTTCTGTCCCATTGTATTTAGTCTCTGCAATGTGTACTGGAGCTCCTCCAGTTTGTCAAAACAGAACCCTACTTGATTTTCATTTTGTGGAAATGGCAAATGGACTGGTTCTTATATAGTGCTTTTCTACACTACTTGAGCACTCAAAGCACTTTGTATAACATGCCTCATTCAGTTCTTTCTATATCTAAATGCTTTCTGTCTAACATTCACACTCCAACGAATGCTCCTGCCCAGCCAGGAGCAGCCAGGGATCAAACTAGCTACAGCCATTATATGTGAAACAGAGACTCACAAGAAATCAAATCTATCAAGGGTTACTTGATAGTAATGGGCATAGTGAGGTTTTCTGAAACACAATCATTCAAAGCAATTGTGCTGGGTATTGGGGTATTGAAACTGACAGTGATACCTACTGGCCAGTTTTGCTATCGTCACATTTTAACGCTATTCTTTGAAACAACAATACAAAGAAAAATTGCGCAATTCTAAAAAAAGCTACATACAGTGGAGGAAATATTTATTTGATCCCCTGCTGAATTAAGTTCAGTGTTCTGGCTGAGGAAAGGATGTTCTCATCCAAGATTTTAATGGTACATAGCTCTGTCTATTGGCCCCCTAAGTGTTGTTGTATCCTTAGGAGAAGAAACATAATGCGTGTTTCCACCTTCATGCTTCACTGTGGGGATGGTGTTCTTTGGGTCTTACTCAGCATTTCTCTTCCTCCAAACACGGTGGGGTGAGTTGATGCCAAAGTGCTTGTTTTTGGTTGCGCATTTGCCCAAGCTTTCTATGAATTATTTAGGTATTCACTAGCAAAATTAAAATGTGCCTGTATGTGCCTTCTTGCGTTCGTGAGGTCCCTGGGCTCAAGAACCTCTGGCCTCTATTGTATCAGTGAAGGTTGGTGTTTATGATTCAACAGTAAGAAAGAGACTGGGAAAAAAGGCCATCCATAGGGGAGTTCCAAGGTAAAAACCAGTGCTTACCAGAAAGAACACAAAAGCTTGTCTCACATTTGGTGGTGGTAGTGTGATGGTCTGGGGCTGTTTTACTGATTTGGGACGTGGACAACTTTACATAATTGATGGATCTATAAATTCTGCCGCCTACCAGAAAATCCTGAAGGAGAATGTCCAGCCATCAGTGCATGCCCTGATACTCAAGTGAACTTGGGTTAAGCAGCACAAAAATGATCTGAAACACAACAGCAAGTCCACCTCTGAATGGCTCCAAAAAAAAAAAAAAGAGTTTTTTGGAGTGGCCTTGTTGAGGTATGACATTAAACAGGCTGTTCAAGCTTGAAAGCCCTTCATTGTGGTGGAATTAAAACAATTCTGCAAAAAGGAGTGGGCCAAAATTCCTCCACAGTTAACTGAAAGACTCATTGCCAGTTATTGCAAATGCTTGATTGTAATTCTTGCTGCCAAGGGTGTTCAAACCAGTTATTTCCCTTAATAAATGAAATCATCATTTAAACACTGCATTTTGTATTTACTCGGGTTATCTTTGTCTAATATTACATTTGTTTGATGATCTGAAACATTTACGTGTGACAAATATGCAAAAAACTACCTTTTCACGGTACTGTATTAAACCACATAAGCTAGTCTTCAGACAAGTGATGACTGTTGATGACTTCAGATGGCCTACAGACACGGAATGATAGCAGATAATACAGATACTACCAACATTTTTATCATTAGTCACTGAAAAACACACAGTCCACTAGCTTAACAGTTCTTTATGGAGAGACTTCAAGGCTTAAAATAGATGGGGATAGATTTCCTTCTGGTGTATGACAACCCATTTATTTTCATTTTGTAGATGGTCATTGGCTCACGCCCCACCCCACTTTTAGATCACACCTCCTACTCCACCTCCCTGTCCTTCAGGGAGCAGCAGTGACCTGGTAAAGATTAGACAGTGGATTCATATTAGATTTATGTGTACTTCTTCATCTGAGCTCATGGCTGCACATTATGTAGTAGTTCATACTTGTACCAATCCCTGGATTTTATTCATCCTCGTGACTGTGAATGCATAGCTTTCATTCATAAAATGTGAGCATGTGATCACCCTGAAATACTATGTGTATTATTACTGATGAAACATACTGTCAAAACGGTTGCTTAAATTTGAACATACAGTAGTTGAAGCAGGCCAGAAAGTCAAGTTTAGCCCTAATCCATGCCCACAAATTGAACATCAGTTGATGGATAAGCTGTTATTTAACATATGCACCACCTTATTCTTTTCCCTTGTATGGGTGGAAAGGAGGGAAGGCAAGGCATCCTAGAAAATGGCCATACCACTACCTTTTCCCCTTTAACCCCTATCAGAGAGTCCTTTTCACAAAGTCTCTACATTCAAACCTTGTGGCAATATCATTACCAAATTTTACTTATCCATGTAAATCCTAAACCATGAAATAATTGCCAGAAAACTGTAATTGTTTGAAATGGGAGTGTTTATTGATGTCATGAGCCCCAGAGTCCTCCTGTGCTGGCCTGCTCTTTCTCTACGTGTGTGTGTGTGTGTGTGTGTGTGTGCGTGCGCATGTGCACGTGTGTTTCAGTGGGTGTACAACCTACCTATGTCGGAGGCATGTTCACCTGTAAGAGATGCTCTGATTAACCCATCTGTTTCTCATCAATTCCTCCCGAATAACTATTTAAGACTGAAGCATCACCAGTTGCTGCCAGTGTGTTGCATCAGCAACATTGTGTTGTAGTTCCCTATTAAGTCTTGGAACTCTGTTATTGTTTGGAACTAACTTTGCCTTCTGTACAGACCACTGTCATACGCCTTCTCCGTATAAAAAGTACATTTATGTTATGTTTCTCTCTGTTCCTAAGGCATGCATGCCTTATTATATGATTTACTTGTGAATGTGACCATTTTGATTTGTTTTTCATATACTACATATTGGAAAATTAAGTATGAAGTAATTAGAAATCTCAGTCTATGGGAAAAATGATAAACAAACTGGCACTTTGCACACTCAAAAAACTTTCTATTACAAGTCTCATTCACCCAATCACACACATTCATGCAGGGCTTTTATCTATACTTTTTATAGCTAACATTCATATGTACACTCACACTCCAATGGATGAATCAGGGCCAACTTGGGGTTCAGTTGACATGTGGACTTGAGGAGCCAGGGATTGAGCCACTGATTTTCTGATTGGTCAGTGACTCACTCTCCCACTTGAGCTGCAGCTGCCCCATTCAAGTACAGTATCAGTCAAAAGTTTGGATACACTTACCCATTCGTGTCCAAACTTTTGACTTGTACTGTATGTGTCTCAAGAATGTTTGTGAGCCACAGCATTAGTTTAAAATAAACATATATTTCAACAAGTAGGGAACAAAACCAGTGACTCCAAAAGCCAGAAATCACTAGGAATACATATTCTTAGGGAACACAGAGCAAGGAAATTCAATTCAATTCAATTCAATTTTATTTATATAGCGCCAAATCACAACAAACAGTTGCCTCAAGGCGCTTTGTATTGTGGGTAAAGACCCTACAATAACACAGAGAAAACCCAACAGTCAAAACGACCCCCTCTGAGCAAGCACTTGGCAATGGTGGGAAGGAAAAACTTCCTTTTAACAGGAAGAAACCTCCAGCAGAACCAGGCTCAGGGAGGGGCAGTCATCTGCCATGACCGGTTGGGGCTGAGGGGAGAGAGACAGGACAAAAGACATGCTGTGGAAGAGAACCAGAGATTAATAATAATGATTAAATACAGAGTGAAGTATAAACAAGTAAATAAGGTGAATGAGAAGAAACAGTGCATTATGGGACCGCCCTCAGCAGCCTAGGCCTACAGCAGCATAACTAAGGGATGGTTCAGGGTCATCTGATCCAGCCTTAACTACAGTATAAGCTTGATCAAAAAGGAAAGTTTTAAGCCTAATCTTAAAAATAGAGAGGGTGTCTGTCTCCCGAATCCAAGCTGGGAGCTGGTTCCACAGAAGAGGGGCCTGAAAGCTGAAGGCTCTGCCTCCCATTCTACTTTTAAGTATCCTAGGAACCACAAGTAAGCCAGCAGTCTGAGAGCAAAGTGCTCTATTGGGATGATATGGAACTATAAGGTCTTTGAGATAATACACAGCTATGGGGGACAGTGCTAGTTCCCCATAGCTATGGGGGATGACATGGCAATGAACAAGGGGAGACTGAGAGAATATATACACACAGGATAATGAGAGATAACGGATTAAGACAACTGACTAATAACACAGGAGGAAGTTAAATTGAACACAAAACACAGGGAACAACTGCTACCAAAAATGAGGAAGCAAGACACAACTAAACAGAAGAATGGGATAAACTTGACACAACTTGACTCCCTTCACCACACCAGATTACATCACTGTAGATGCTGCCCCAATCCATCTGTCAGTCTCATGCTCTTTTCTCCCTCCACTCGTGAACAAGACCCGAAAGATACTTAAACTCCTCCACCTAGGGTAGTAATTTATCCTGGACCTGGAGTGGGCTTTTCAACCTTGTAAACATAGTCTGGGACTTGGATTATTATACCTGCCGCTTAAATGCAAGCTGGTGGTCACCACCTGATGAGGCCAACAGGACCACATTGTCTGCAAAAAGTAAATGGACTGATTCTTATATAGCACTTTTCTACTCTATTAGAGCAGTCAAAGTGCTTTATGCAACATGCCTCATTTACCCATTTACAAGCATTCATACAGCTAAGTGCTTTCTATCTAACATTCACTCTCCAACTTTGGCATGCAGACTTGAGCAACCAGAGACTGAACCATCAACTGTCATGGTCCCTGGCTGTGATGTTGTGTTTGTTTGTTTTTTCCTGTTCCTCTCCCTGGTGGGTCTGGGCGTATGTTGGTGGGTGCATCTTTCTGGAGCTATTTTGGTTGTGTCTCCTCCCTCCTGGACCGGCTGTCAATCAAGCTGTTGTCCTCACCTGTTCCTGATCAGCTCTTCTTCTGGCTCTTCTTAAGCTGGCAGCTGGCTTCCACCTGTCGCTGGATCCTTGACTGTGAACCAGTTAGTTTCGGCCACCATCTCCTGAGTTTCAGTAGTGATTTATCTGTGTTTCCTTTGTGTGCAGATTCCTCCCTGGTTGTGTGGAAATCTTTCTGGAACCCGCAGCCCACCAAACAGCACGCTCTTCACATCCCCCCCCCCCAGAGCCCTAGTCATCCCTGGAGTCCCCTTTTTTAAATAAAACCTTGCACTAAACTGACCCTCTACTTCTGTTTTGAGTCCTCAGTACCTCAACCGTGTGTATATATATATATATATATATATATATATATATATATATATATATATATATATATATATGACTCATGGCCATAAATAATACAGACTATAACTCATCATTGAGCAATATTAAAGCCATACCTACTGTTGACTTTTTAGTGCTATCTGGTCCCATGAAATTGATCTTTAGATAATATCTGATGGTACCTCAAACAGGAAAGGGTTAATTAAATGAATTTAGCTGTAATTCAGAAAGTAGTTGTGGAGCTGTGACGTATAAATAGGAAACACCATGTAAAGAAATTACTAAACAGATCTCAGCCTCAGCATGTTGAAAACCCTCCATTCAACTTAATGGAAGCAGTGACTAAAAATAGATACAAGTCAATGACCTGACATTACTGCCTGTGTGTTATTTTTCTCAAAGACATTTATTAATTTAAGGAAGACAACTGGAAGAAACCTCGGGCAGAACCAGGCTCGGGGAGGGCCAGTCATCTGCCATGACCAGTTGGGGCTGAGGGGAGGGAGACAGGACAAAAGACATGCTGTGGAAAAAGCAAAAGATTAATAATATCTAATGATTAAACGTAGAGTGGTGTGTAAACAGAGTGAAAAGATTTGAATGAAAAAGAAATACTCAGTGCATCATGGGAAACCACCAGCAGCATAGGCCTATTGCAGCATGACTAAGCATAACTCCCATTCTACTCTTAAATATCCTAGGAACCACAGGCAAGCCACCAGTCTGAGAGCAAAGTGCTCTGTTGGGGTGACATGGTACTTTGAGGTCTTTAAGATAAGGTGGGGCCTGATTCTTCATGGTCTTATATTTAAGAAGAACGATATTAAATTCTATTCTGGATTTAACAGGGAGCCAATGTAGAGAAGCCAGTATGGGAGAAATATGCTCTCTCAATGTAGTCCTTGTCAGTACTCTAACTGCAGGATTCTGGATAAGCTGAAGGCCTTTCAGGGAGCTTTTAGGACAGCATGATAATAATGAATTACACTAGTCCAGCCTAGAAGTGGTAAATGTATGAATTAGCTTATCAGCATCACTCTGAGACAGGATGTTTCTAATTTTAGAAATACTGCGCAGATGCAACATTTGTTTAATATGTGCATTGAAGGACATAAGGTAATGCCCTCCAGAGTAAGTGTCTGGTTAGACACTGGGTTTCTAAGATTTGTAGGGAGAGTACAATAACCTCCATTTTATCTGAATTTAGAAGCAGGAAATTACAGGTTATCTAGGCCTTTATGTTTTTAAGACATTCCTGCAGTTTGGCTAATTGATGTGTGTCATCTGACTTCATGGATAGATAAAGGAGGGTATCATCTGCATAACAATGAAAATGTATGCAATGCTTTCCAATAATACTGTTTAACAGAACAGAACCCTGTGGAACTCTTCAGTTAAATAAACAAATTGCAGTCTATTAGATAAATATGATTCAAACCACTGCAGTACCTTTAATACCTGTTGAATGCTCTAATCTAGGAGTGTCCAAACTATGGCCCATGGACCAAACATGGCCCGAGCTCAGATTTTATATGGCACGCGCGTCTTATCTGCCAACTGCTTCAAAATCTCAAAAACAAGAAGATTGAAAGATTGACCAGTTACAGCCCATACTCACTGGTGCTGTGCGCCTTGGGTGGGCGTCATAGATGACACATAGTGATGCCATTTTAGGGACTTTTCAGAACCCCTAGCAACTTTTTTCCCCAAAAAAGTTACTAGTGAGAAATTTAGTGACTTTTTGAGATATCCCGGAAAGGTAAAATTCTCCACCAATGCCCTGTTCTGTGTACATACAGCGCTCCCTTTGTATACACTCCCAATTTCACTTTGGCACGTAGGGGATGTCCCCCACCCCCAGACCTCACTGCAAACAAAGCTGCAAATGTTCCAGAGACACTTGTCACAACGGGAGCCCTGCACCACATGCTTCCCAGCTCTTGCGCAGGTCATGGTTGTCAATATGGGTGTGCAAACGTAGTGGTACTGTATAAAGCAATTAGCGCTGGCAAGTTCAACGACTATTTTTGGAATTTTGCCGCTATTCAATAGTGTAGCTACAGGTGCCACCTCACCAGTAGCTAAACTTGCATCCAGAGCTGACTGAGCTTCAGTGTGACATCAGAATCTCTCATCTCTCTCGCCTTTTTTACCGGTGTCATGCCAAAAAGTGATTTTTGATATTTGCCACAAAAAAAAAAAAGATTTGCTGTATTTAAACTGGTGTAAATGACTATAATCTGTCAAACATATCTCCCATGAATGATATCAATTCATTCTGAGTGAGAAATAACAGTCCTATCACAGATAGAAGCTGCAATTATATAATTATATTCATAATATACCCTTCTGCTCCTGAGCAGAAGGGATATTATATTATTAACTAATCAGTCAGTTCTCTGGCAAAAAGCATTACCATACCTTAAAAATCGTTTGCTCTACTGCCTGTTAAGTTTCAGGATTAACAGTGGAACTATATTTTTTGAATGTTGTTTTGAGTGTTTGGAAATTTTCATTCTGGGAGTGAAAGCGCTTTGACGGACATCGTCTCGTCAGATTGGTATATTGTCGAGTGGAAAAGCTCCGGTGACTGAGTTTCTTATAGCGTTGGCTAATATGCTAGTCGTCGCCATTTTGACTATATTGCTACTTATTCTTTGAATATATATATATATATATATATATATATATATATATATATATATATATATATATATATATATATATATATGTATTTAGATAGCTAGATAGATATAGATAGATAGATTTCTTTTGTATGTGTCAAAAGGTTTCTGTGATGGGAGGAGAAAAAAACAAAACCAATCGGAGCCAGATTTATTGTATTATGTTGAGTGGTTGTTCAATGTTTGTTCTGTTGGATTTTCTTGTATGAGTCTAGCTATTGTCGTGTCATTAGGACATGTGATACCGCTATGAAGGTTATGCTTTGAGCAGCTACACACTGTGTGTAGTTAGTTAATTACACGAGGTAAATTCAAATGATGCATAATGTGGATTTGATGTAGTTATTTTATCACACTATGTGCACTATGTGATGAGTAAGATGACACAAATCCGTACACACTGTTGTGTATTGGCTGTAGAAAGCAAACTTTTAATGTGGAGCTACATTGACGTTGAATAACTCATATTCATTGGTTTACGAATGGAGAAACATACTGTACAGTTCGTGATTGACAGATTTAAGAATATAGATAGAAAAGAATATATTGGTTTTCTTTTAAGAGAGGATATATCAATTACTGCTTTATGCAGGTTGGTTTTTTTCCCACCCCCCATTTTTTGGGTGGATTCTGAAGATGGCGAGCCAGAGGAAGAATCAGCGAGTGGAGAGGCGGGACACGGGGTAGCACGCGTGGAGTGTGTGATGCCGGCGGCCTGTTGTGCTATTCGTCCGAGGACGGGGACGCCCATCGCAATATTACAGATACTGTAAGGCAAAACCTAAGGAAACCAAAAGGAAATCAAAACTACCCGGGTAGAGAGACCTCTGAATATTTTACGTAGAGAGACCTCTGAACACTACGTGGAGAGACATTTGACATTGACCTGATTCTTGACTATTTTTTTAAAAATTTCCTTTGGTTATTATTTCTCTTTTTTGGGCGCAGTTTTCTTTCAAAAGGTTTACAAATTGATATTGCTTTTTTTTTTTTTACAGTGAGAAATTCAGTCGTTACTATCTCCTTGTTTTTCAACTTGTGGCAGTTTTAATAATTTTTTTCCCCATGTATTACCTTTTTCAATCCTCTGTCCATGTTTCATTTGTCCTCCCTGAGAGCACCTACTTTTTCGGATCTGGTCCAAGTTGAGAGAAGCACTTTTCATCCCTTTCTTATAAGAGTTAAAGTTGAAACCGTTACATATACATAATATTTTAACAGCTTTTTTGTGGTTTCAAAAAAGCTTTACTGACCATAGCACTTAAAGCATAGACACATTCATACAACATTTTTAATACTATTCTTTTCTTGTCATTGCTTTATCTGCAGCAGCTGTGTTAATTTCAGTCTGTATTATGTATTTAACCACTTCACTATATTTTATGTTGAACTCACTTAGTTGTTTAGGATCTAATAGGAAAACTGATACCACAACAAAATGGTAAGTATTAATTTTTAAAAAATTAATGAAAGATTGTGCTTTCTGAAACACATTGACTACAACAAAGAAGATGAATTAGTAAAATTCATCTGAATTTTCTCTATTGTAAACCCGTGCTAACCTCTTCCACTGGCTTCACAACTTGACAACATTTTGCCAATTTTTAACATGATAAAAAAGGGGTCTAAACAAATGTTTTTGTTTTTTTCTTTTGTTTGAAAGAACATTCTGAAGGACAGCAGATCTTTCAAACTTAAGTTCTAATTTTTCAAAATACATGATTTGCAAAAACAAAATAAAGAGTGGCATGTTCTGTTCTTCAGTGTCAGATTTTAGGATCGCCTCGATAGCTTGGAACCCCAGCTGAGTAGGTACTACAAAAGTACCTGGTACCAGAGCCTAGTAGAAAACCCTACAAACCATGCCAAGTCAAGTCACGCTGAGTAGGTAAAAGTGGAAATGCGGCTTAACAGTATCAACTCTTGTTATCTTCACCATCTTCTTCCAGTGGTTTGACTCCGATTTTGTTTTCTTCTTAACTCTGATTGTGTAAATATGCTATTTATATGCAGGTAAGTCTATCCATTTTGTATGTGTGGTATGATTTTGACTGATGGTGGGGCAGCAGCCGGAATGGCATGGATCCGGAGTAGCAGCTGACTGGGCTCCTCCAGGGCCATGGCTGGTATTGATTGCTTGAGCCTGGCCAGGTGCCTGCCTGTAGAGAGGGAGGCAAAAGAACAAGATCAACCATGCAGAGAGAAGAGAAAAGAAGAGGGACAGAGTGGAGAGTGGACATGGCTGGCCGAGTTGACCGTAATGAAGGATGGGAGGTAGAGTGGGAGGGTATGCAGCAAACAGACAGAAAATTAAGTATCAGAAGTGAGTTGAATTAATAACATATTTAAATAGATTTGATAGTCACTTGTAAGATATTTGTCATATAGGTCAAGGAATTATTTTTGTCATATCAGAAAAATAATTTAGTTCAAAAACCAGCAGGTTGTCAACTAACTCATGAACAGATTTTGGCACTGAATCTTGATCATGTGCCATTGTGATTGCCTGGAATTGAGCATTTTATTTCCAGAGTTTCCTTTTATCTAAAAATCTGTGGCAATGATACATTAGTAAGATTTAGAGTTTTTCAAGATGGGGAAAATGGGTATTTTGTAGGACAGCTATAAAAATAAGGAACTAAATGGTTTATCTTTGTTCCAGCCCTTACCTCTGGGAAGCGATTAAAACAATGTAATTATATTTACAAGCAGCTCAGTTGCTTTTCTGGTGGCTGGATATGGTAAACAGTTCTCCTCAAAGTTTTCCTTTTGAATAGCTCTTTTGGAAGCTATTTGCCAGAAATAAGTTGAGGCAGCTTTCTGAACTGGATCCCTGTAAAAAAAACAAAACAAAAACAGAACATCTGTTTTATGTGACCAGGATGTCTAGACACATAAAACTGGGAAAAGACCAAGGACAAGGTGGAGAGAATGAAGAACTCATCCTGATATATCAGGATCCCCACGAAAGAACTAGAGAACAGGCTTATGAAGAAGAAAGCAAATCATCATAAGTGGTAAACTGATGGTTTGATAAGTATTGTTGCAGGCAAACAGCACAGACCTGGGACAACTGTAAAGACTTTTGAAGAACAAACTGTGGAACATGAAATGGACCCAGACACCAAATGCCCCAGATCCTGCTCTGATCAAGCCCCTGCAGGCAGCGTTGCAATAAACCCTATACACAGAGGCCCTGCAACACAATCCACAGAATGGAAAGTATGCTTCAGTGGGTCAGAGCTGTTTTGGTAGCACAATGAGAACTGTATACACAGTATTAAGAACTGAACTTTGATCAGAGTTATTTGGATAGTTTCTGTGATCAGCTGAGTGCTGTCACTTGGG